>JAOVYW010057680.1:0-25518 GCA_025775045.1 Hiodon tergisus | reverse complement strand
CGCTCTCTGTTACACGCCCGCTCTCCTTTACACACCTGCTCTCCTTTACACGCCCGCTCTCTGTTACATGCCCGCTCTCCTTTACATGCCCGCTCTCCGTTACACGCCCACTCTCCTTTACACGCCTGCTCTCCTTTACACGCCCGCTCTCTGTTACACGCCCGCTCTCTGTTACACGCCTGCTCTCCTTTACACGCCCGGTCTCTGTTACACGCCTGCTCTCCTTTACACGCCCGCTCTCTGTTACCCGCCCGCTCTCTGTTACATGCCTGCTCTCTGTTACACGCCCGCTCTCCTTTACACGCCTGCTCTCCTTTACACGCCCGCTCTCTGTTACCCGCCCGCTCTCTGTTACACGCCTGCTCTCTGTTACACGCTCGCTCTCCTTTACACGCCTGCTCTCTGTTACCCGCCCGCTCTCTGTTACATGCCTGCTCTGTTACATGCCCGCTCTCCTTTACATGCCCGCTCTCCTTTACACGCCCGCTCTCTGTTACCCGCCTGCTCTCTGTTACATGCTCGCTCTCCTTTACACGCCTGCTCTCCGTTACCCGCCCGCTCTCCGTTACACGCCCGCTCTCTGTTACACGCCCGCTCTCCTTTACACGCCTGCTCTCTGTTACCCGCCCGCTCTCTGTTACATGCCTGCTCTCTGTTACACGCCCGCTCTCCTTTACACGCCCGCTCTCCTTTACACGCCCGCTCTCTGTTACACGCCCGCTCTCCTTTACACGCCTGCTCTCTGTTACCCGCCCGCTCTCTGTTACATGCCTGCTCTCTGTTACACGCCCGCTCTCCTTTACACGCCTGCTCTCCTTTAGTGTCCTCACTCGTTTCTCTTATCAACTGCGAGTGACAGTCAAGGGCAGGGCTAGTCTGGTCTGTGGTCACCACTGGGTCCCATTATGGCCTGTGTGGATTGGTCTGGCCTGTGGGCGATGGCCGTGAGGCCTCCTCTTTGCAGCTGATGCGGTGAATGTGCAGGTCGATGCCAAGAAATTACCACTTAGTTGGGTGTTGTGCCTGCACACTGAACGCTGTACAACCACTCCAATTCCTTTAGTGGTGGCGGAAACCATTGGCACATCTTAAATTGTCATGAACGAAAACCCACGTAGTTATGTATAATTTGAATGATTATTTGTTTCCTATTTTTAGAAGGAACAACTTAAAGTAGAGTAGGCTTTGAGAAAGTCCTTAGACTATCTTGGACTGCCTTATTTGTTTATCTTGTTCTTTACTTGAATTCAAGTGCTATTCAGGATGCAGCGTAATTCCCAGGTATCACAAATAATGCGCTGCTGCTAAATTAATCTAAATTGTAGGTCTGAAATTTAAAAAAATGGTTTAATCTGGTCAAATTGCATTTGGGTTATAGAGCGTCAAAAAGCATTCAGTGTGATTATATTCAATCAGCAACGTAATCATTAAATTATGAATTAACTTTAAAGAAAAACATTTTTACAGCTTTGTTAGTATCCCTCATTGATTTGTACCTAACTTCTTTGGTCTATGTTTTGCCTGTAATGTTATTGCCGTTGACCACGTGTTGGAGGAATATGTTGAGAGTTGGTCTCTATGGGCAGTGTTATTGACCAAGTTATCAAAGATCAGGTTGCACATTTTCATTCTGTTTTTTATTTGTTTTTTTTGCAGGATAAGTGGTGGAAACAACTGTGTGGGACCTACAGAGGCTTACCGTACCTGTAACAACCAGGTACAAATACCATCACAGACTGACACATACATAACAGACATGGCATGCACACTTGCCTGTAACACCCAGGTACAAATATACCCACAGACAGGCACATACATAACAGACATGGCATGAAACTTACCTGTAACACCCAGGTACAAATACCATCACAGACACATGCATAGAATGATCAGGTAACAGTTAAGCATGCAATGAGAAAATAAGATAAGATAGACAGATTTAAATAATTACATATTATACATTATAAGTATTGAAGAAAGCTGTGAGACTACGATTGGGTACAATAACAGGAACTTTCCGCACAACACTGGCCTCTTAAAACACAGCGTTTGGCAGTTCTAAACGGTTTCTTTCCTGTGATTGGTGCAGGAATGTCCTATGGGATCAAAGGATTTCCGGGAGGAGCAGTGTTCCCAGTTTGATGGGGTGGAGATACGAGGGAGGCACCATATTTGGGTGCCGTACTATGGAGGTACAGAGGGCAAGTGAACGGGTTCAGGGGTCACCAGTCAGCCTGTCAGTCATTACCATACCACTAGATCACTCATTTGAATAAATCATTAAAATAAAATAGTTATTTCTTGAATATATCAGTCATTGTTCAATTTCTCATGAAGCTGAGAGGTTATCACAGGAGAACATGTCATATGGTTAATTTTGAGTCTTAGAAAAAGGAGGCGCTGTTTAGCCTCAAGACTAAAGCTTATTGCAGTCGACTTGTAAACATAGTCATGGTTCCTGAATCGTTTACATAAAGATTATATAAAACGTTTGATAACACATTGTTAGCTTAAGAGTTGAATTACATATTTATCGGTCTTATAAAGACCAACTCTCTAAGTTGATTTGCGCCCCCCTGCCAAGCGGCGAACCCGTGTGAACTGAACTGCAGCCCCCGAGGAGAGACCTACTTCCACCGCCATCGCCTTTCCGTGGTGGACGGCACTCCCTGTTACCCAGGACGCAGCGACATCTGTGTGCAGGGCGTCTGCAAGGTGGGCGGAACGGTCATAATAAAGGGAATAAAGTGCCATGGATTTCCTGCGCAGGCCACTTGGCAAGCGGCACACAGCTGATCCGGCAACAATCTAGTAGTTTGACTACGCATCTCCCTCGCCTTCTTCCCTGCCCTCTTCCCTGCCCTCTTCCTCGCCCTCTTCCCCGCCCTCTTCCCCACCCTACTCCCTGACTCTGTAGCGGCTGGGTTGTGACCACATGCTGGAGTCCTCTCTTCAGGAGGACCCCTGCCTGCAGTGCGGGGGCAACGGGCAATCCTGCTTCCTCGTCCGGCAGACCTTTTCCACGCGTGACATGCCAAACGGTAGGGCGCCAGGTCTCGTCCCGAACTGTATGGGCGGGTAACGACCCAGCTTTGCCCCTCCCGCCACGCAGCTTAACGCAATGTCCTGCCTCCACCCCCTCCTATGTCCACAGGCTACCATCCGCTGGTCACCATCCCTGCGGGCGCCACCACCATCCGCATCCGAGAGGTGGCGGCCACGCGTAACTACCTGGGTGAGCCCCTTCGGACTGGTGTGTGAAAGGTCTGGGTGGGAGGTAGAAAGGCTGAGATTCTTTAGTGCTCAGTAAGGGCCTAATTGGTCAGCCCTTTCTCTCTATTCAAAGAGAGTTGGAAAACCTCCTGCTCAGTGCTCATCCACGCGATAGAAAACTAACTAAAGAGCTCCCTCACGCAAAAACTGTGCGGATGACGGCCCTTCCTGCTCTTGTCTCAGCCATCAAGAATTCCAACGGAGAGTACTACCTGAACGGAAACCGGCACATGGAATTCACGCGGGCCATCCCTGTCGCGGGCACCGTCCTGTACTACGAGCGGCGGGCGGAGGGCGACCCCATTCCCGAAACCATCTTAGCACGCGGCCCCACCAGCGAGCAACTCATCGTGGAGGTCAGGCGGCTGAAATGCGCACGCGTGCGGCCAACACAGAAACAGCGGCCACGTATCTTCTGACGCTCGGGCCTGCAGACACAGCGTTCTCGTGCCGCCGTTTCTCTCTCGCCTCCACTGTGCTCAGCTGTCTTGTGTGCCCTTGCTTTCCATCCCTGCCCAGTTGATGACTCGGGAAAGAAATCACGGCGTGGTGTATGAGTACTACCTCCCCGTTAACCGTCCGCGGGAACGTTACTCTTGGAGCTACGACACGTGGTCCCAGTGCAGCACAGAGTGCGGGCCAGGTAACCGTCCTTGTTCTTCCACAGAAGAAGATCTTCTTGGTCTTCAACCCCCCACTTCGTGTATTACATTCATAAAAGGAACGTAGTGGATTCGGTTCTTATCCAGAAAAAGCCACATGTGTAGTTTTCACGCCACACTCAATAACGCTCCTGACTGTTTACATGCAGGTTGAACACTTTTCTTTAGGGTGCTACAGCTGACTCCCTGTGAGGATTTTAACTTACTAACTGTTGGAGACGGAAACATTTGCAAAAGACTCTTAGATTGCCCAGCAATAATTTTAGGTCTGTACATAAATAAGGATTGTTCCATCTCTCTTTACTGCGAGTGTCCAGAGTACGAGCGAAGGAAAATGTCAAAAATTCTTGAACCGCTGAAAGTGAGCACAGCACACCTACATTACATGGCTTTCTGTATTTGTTTGCTTCTGATAAGACATATTCGTTTTGAAAAAAGGCTTTTACAATAATTAAATAGACACCGAAAGCATTTTATTATGGAAATCATTCGTGCCTCACCCACTGAGAACCATTGTCACGATTAAATGCAATTTCTCGGTTTCAGATACCTGAATGTACACGTATGATATAAACCCCAGTGTTCAGGGAAGGTAAGCACTGACCCTAGACCTCTCCCACAATCCCCACCAGGGTACCAGACCCGGCGGGTGTACTGCAGCATGAACAACGAGGCCTACGCAGAGCACCTGTGCGCCGACTTGCCCCGACCTCTCAGCAACCGCACCTGCAGCCTGCGGGAATGTTTGCAGACGTACCGGTGAGCCGCGCGACTACCTGGAGGGAGAGAGACAGAGAGAGATGCAGAGAAAAGGGGGCTGGATCAGAAAGTGAAGTCATCACTGGGGGCGGGGCCCTATCATTCAGATCTGCAGGTTTAAATACAGATCGAGTCACTGCTGACGGTGAATCACTGGGCGAGGTACGGACAGAATAGCCTCTTGCCGAACAGTGGTGCTGGGAGCAAGCATTCATTTGAGGCCCGGACAGCCGCACATTAAACATCCCAGCCTGTAATGGAAAAAATATTTATATTTCTTAAGTTTATGGTACTTATTTTCATCTTCAGAACACAATCTAGGCATTTAAAAGAGTTTCTGGAGAGTTGGCAGTAGCAATGACTCAGAACCTGTGTGTGTGAGAAGGAGGCTCTTGCTGCAGAGTTTCTGACAGACGGCGTGTGCTGAGCACGGGCGCGCCAAGGCCGGTCCATGGCGTGGGAATAACGCTCCCTCCTCCCCTCTCCTCTCTCTTCCGCCGCCCACCCTGAGCTTTGAGACCGGGACGTGGAGCGCCTGCTCTGTCTCGTGTGGAGACGGGTTCCAGACCCGCGGCGTTCACTGCGTCTCCCGCAGCGGTAACGGGGCGCAGTCCGTGGAGGACTCCTACTGCGCCGTTCAGGCCTCCCGTCCGCTGGGCCGCCAGGCCTGCAGCATGCAGCCCTGCCCAGAATACAGCATTTCCAGCTTTAGTACGGTGGGTGGAGGGGCACGGGGCGGGGGGCGGGGACCACATGGGCTCTGAGGGAGAGCGCAGTGGCCGACAGCAGCGGGTTCGAAAGAGGGCTCAGACTTGCGATCCCGTCCTCAGTGCTCGGTGACCTGTGGGATCGGGGAGCAGACGCGGGAGGTGTTCTGCGTGGGTCACGACGGCGCTCACCTCCCAGAACACGCTTGTAACTCCCTGTCCCGCCCGCACCACACCCAGACCTGCCAGAGACCTGCCTGCCCAGATGATCTCACCACAGGTTACTTTATTCATTTATTTAATTGATTTATATTATCACTGTTTCTTTTTTTTGGGGCATTTAGCTCTCTGCTTAATTTGTGCCCTGTTTTCATGGTCACAGCTTGACACATTGAGCTGTAGTTATCTTTTGTTAACTTTTGGACCTTGTTTAAACCAGATTTTACAACCATGTCTGGTTTAAACAGAAAAACAGGTGTCATTTTGTAAATTATTACAGTCTAAAAAAACAGATGAGTGTTAATCTGGCACAGAAAAAAAAGAAAGTGAATAAAATGTGACTGAAAATCAAATGATGTGATATAGGTAATATATAAATATAAATATAGGTGGAACTTCTATAAGAAATCTCAAACATACTGGTTTCGTTTTTTGTTACGAAATGTGTGTCCTTTGCTAGGCTATGCTATGCTGGGATTCTGATATCCCTGTCTGTGCTTTCACCGTGTCAGACCACAGGCCGGATCACACGGGCCTGGTGCGTGATCCGCCCTGCGCCCGCTCCTATTACGGGTGCTGCCCCGACGGCCGAACAGCTGCCCAGGGCCAGTACAGGGAGGGGTGTCCTCATGAAGGCTGCATGAGAAGCAGGTACAACAAATCTACGGGCAGGCCCTAAACTTTAATTATTAAGTTGCCTGATTGACAGAGAATCAGCATTGCTCTCCATTACATTACATTGCATTTAGATATGTATTAATTTCTAGTTGACACCTCTGTCTCTAAAAGAACAAGTTGTCTGCTTCGTAACATACCAGTACAGTCAGTCAGTTGTTTCATATTTTGTCCTAGGAGATAGGAGATAATTCAACACTGATATTAAAGTCAGGAATTTGTTTGATGTTGATGCACAAAGGATTTCAATGCCTACAATGGGCGATAGTGACTGTGCCAATGCCTGGTAGGTATGGCTGCTGTCTAGACGGCGTGACCGCAGCTCGGGGTTACAACATGGCCGGTTGTCAAGACAACAGTGTCTACACTCCCATAGTAAGCGACAGCCAGTACCACCCTTTTCCATTTCCCTGCATTTTTCTCTCGACCAATTACAATTTAATTCCCTTTGCCCTGGTCTCTCTCCAAATCTCTATTCATTTCCCTGTATTTCTCTCTCGACCATATTACTATTTATTTCCCTTTGCCCTGGTCTCTCTCCAAATCTCTGTTCATTTCCCTGTATTTCTCTCTCGACCATATTACTATTTATTTCCCTTTGCCCTGGTCTCTCTCCAAATCTCTGTTCATTTCCCTGTATTTCTCTCTCGACCATATTACTATTTAATTCCCTTTGCCCTGGTCTCTCTCCAAATCTCTGTCTGTTTTCCTGTTTTGTTCTCTTCATTTTCTTTACTCGGTTTGGTCTCCAAATTATGCTAACCATAACATCAGGCGAAATGTCGTCAGGTGAATTCGCCCTCACTGTTCATGTGAACTAAATGCACCTTAAACGACTCATAGGCCTCCTAACTTCCGCGAACTTCCTACTTTCCACCACCTGCATCTGTTTCTTCGCATTTCTCCCTGGGACAAACTGAAGAGAAAACAAAAGAACCTGCCATGCAAGCGTTTGGGGAAAAATCCATTCGAACCACTCTCAGTTCCCAGCTGGAAACCGATGTAAACAGGATGCTAATCGAATCTCTTATTGCCTGTTAAGATTTTTAATGTCTTTGTCTCTTGCCAGGTCCCGTCAGTGGCACGGCCACACTCAGAGGTCTGCCGCACTAGCACCTATGGGTGCTGCAATGACCAGGTGACCGTTGCCACCGGTCCTGGGGGAGAGGGCTGTAATGACCCTCCTAACGACGGTAAGGGAGAGAGTGATCGAGTATGGACCATAGGGAGATTTTATATGTTTCAGATTCAAAAGAAACAACTTGGACCATTCAGGAATAAAATCACGAATTAGTACGATTCACAACTATACAATAAATGGCCGTGCATGTTCATTTACTGGGGTACTGGTGATGACTCTATCCTGAAGGTTTGTGTTTCTTTTAGCTAACGGACAGGACTGCTCTCTGCCCTACACTGCTGGCCCTTGCAGCACCTGGACCTCCCGCTTTTACTATGACCCTGCCACCAGCAGCTGCGTGCATTTCTGGTACGGTGGCTGCCAGGGCAACTCCAACAACTTCCCCTCAAGGGCGGAGTGCCTGAGCCGTTGCCGCAGTGTGCCGGGAATGAGCCCGGCTCCCGGCAGGGTGCACCAGGGCTCCGCCAACGGACACACCCCTGGCACCAATGCCGCCACTCAAGCCCAGAGGGTGAGGGCTGCAATGTACGCCCGGCGTTATGGCTCCAGGCGCTTAGCAACCACTTACCGGGCACGAGGGTAGGACACTACAGGCAGTGGCAGTCAGCTCCCCCCCCCCCCCCAAAACTCCTTCACAGCAGGGTGTGAAAGTATGCCTGAAACGTGGTGTTAGTGGACAGCTTATTTCCTCCAACACTCTCAGAGCTGTAATATGAAATCTTAGATAAGAAGGAGCCTTGGGGACAAGCCTTATTTGGACAATGCCATGCTTAAGGGCTCCCTTTCCTTAATTCTTTACCCTTTTCACTGTTGCCTTGCATAGCTCAAATGCCTTGTAGCCACTGAATAAACCTCACTTCACCCTGCCTTGTACTGTTTTTTTCCGGTGAAATTAAAAAGCTCAAGTAATGAATTTCAGTAGCTGCTTCGTCCTCCTCCTTGTGAAATCTATTCATGATTTCACAGCATGACATTTGCATTTGAATTTGATTTGGCTATTTGATATTTATTAACATCATCTGTGAAGAGCTCTTTTTCTCTTCTGGTATGATGGCTGACATGACAACCCCTCAAGGAAGGATGACCCAAGGTGGACGTTTCACTGCCAGACCACCCACGCCCACTCTCACATCTGGTTTTCATTGTGTTCAGGGTATTCTCTGCTTTTGGAAAATCAAAATACCTCTCACTTTTTAAATTATGTTTACCAGGTTACATTGCAACATTTAATTCGAATAACAATGCAAGTTTAACCACGGAGTCATGAAACAATACAGCAAATGGCATCAACAGGACATTTCCTTTCATATTTTTCTAAATACCTTTTTTTTTCCTACAGTGTTGTATTTCTTTCTGAATTGCACAATTTACAGGTCTTTATGTCCGTTTGACAAATTCGACCATTCTATGGTGAAAATGGTTCTTTTTCGCAATAGTAAGTAGAACACAGTGGAATTAACTTAAATAAATGGGGGGGGGGGGGGACATTAAATACATTTGTTAAGTCCATTTCGTTTTAATACCAGCTAAATTGGATACGCAACCATCTTTGTTTGTCAGTTAAGTCTGGCAGGAATATGGAATAAATCTGCTTTATTGCATAATAGAGATGAATGTGCCTTTTTGAGGTACAGATTTATCCATTTATTGAGTATATTTCCGACGTCGGGGTACTTGAATTAGTCTCATTCACGACCAGACATCCGGAAGGGCAAACTTGAATGTGCACCTGTTCCCCGTATAATCCAGACGCACTTGTACTGCGACCATTCACTAATAATTTCAACTGTGCTCTTCTATGTGTGTTTAGCCTACCTAACCGCCTAATATACCTAAATGGTTTTATGTATGCTACATAAAATTAGGGAAGAACATTAATCTGTGAATGAACCTTTTGAATCCATAATTTCAAACTTGAGGATTCGTATTCATTTTTTCAAGCGTACATTTTAAAGAGGTAGAAAAGTAGTCTATATGGAGACAGACGTCTTAAACTCCAAAATAAAAAACATTATTTCATAATAAAGGTGTTACTTAAGTAAGCATAAAGCAATGCCAGTATAAATGGGGCACAGCGTCGACTGTGTTGGAAAGGGGCGCGGAATTCAGAAGCTAAAGAATTAAGAGAGAACGACGCCAAAAGAAAAATTACCAAGGTCAAAATATTAATTCAATATATGTATTACACTGATAAAAAATTTTTTTTTTGTCTCCAGTTAGCATATGTACGTAATCCGTCTAAACGGAAAATTTGTCTAAACGTTTTTAAAGTTACGGTCCAACGCATCAGTCAGTTTTTGTTTAATAATACAAAATACGAGAAATTAGCCCCATCCGACGTTAACAGTTTTGAATAAAGCGATGTCTTTCGTTGCACGTAATAAATCTTATTTTTCACCAGAAATCCCAGCTATCCAATATAAAGAAACTTAAATATAAAATATGAAAAGCATGTTGGTTATAGAACACTTAATAGTGACCATTGATTATTTTTTTATTCTTCCAGTTAAGTATATGGATTGCTATCTTGCTGCTTTAGTTTACTTTTTAAAATTATTTTTCAAACAAATCAAAGTACTTAGGAACTTATATGGACAAAAATATCACTCATACGCGGCCCACTAGTAGGATGGTGCTGTCACAACCTACAAGTACGTCTCCTCCCTGCCGCTCGTCGCTGCAGAGTTGCCGGTCTCTCGCACATTCCCAGATTCACGCACTGCTCTGCTAACACCGGTCCCGACCACCAGAAAACATGGTAAGTTGCGCTTGCCCTCAGAGGACGACCTACCAGCAATTCCTAGCCGTCCCTCTATGTATTTGCCCATATGCTATACGTACCATTAGATTATTTCAATGATCTGAAGCTTGATTCAGAGTTTAGGACAGTGAACCAAGGGAAAACTGCTGGATTTAAAGGGAAAGATTATTTAAACAGGCAGCAAAACTAAATCAGTGTTCCAGCACCCTAGGCTATTAAAGCCCCCAGGCGGCCATTTTAACCTAATTTTAGCAGTCGCCCAATAACGATAACTAGATTGCATTAGTGTTTCCCTATAAGTGATCAATTAATGATCATCCAATAATAACCGTTTTATGTAGTAGGTTTTATATAGTAAAACAATTTTCCTAAATGTAACTGACCGTTTGGAATACTTGGTTGTCTCGAGCTGTAGAATAGTGCACTCCGTGGGACAGACCAGCTGCTTTGCGAATGGGGTTTCTTCACGGGACGGTGGTTTTACTAACAAAATAACCGCATGTTTGGCATTTGCAAGAGTTAGTTAAATACTTGTTTTTTCAAAGAGTGTTAATACGCGGGTTCATTTGCTATTGACTTAATTTCAATTTCTTATTTTTTCGGTGTTGAACAGTCTGTTAAATATTTTGCCATAAAATAATGTCAATTCTTTTTCATATATAATTATGAATTTCTGGTTACGATGCTAAATCTTCATTTAGAAAATTGAGTACATTCAACAACATTCGGAAGCTTTCTCCGTGCTCTAGGGTGGTTTTTCACTCAATTTTAACCTGCCATTGAGTAGACCACACTTGCACAGATACCGTTGGAGTTATATTAGGTGAACAAGGAGGTCATTCATTGAACAGTTTTAATAAAAGCTTTTTATTTTTCCATCTACTTGTTTAACTTTTTTCGTGTAGTTGTAGTTATGTTGAGCGCGGTGTATAGAAGACGCTAACAGACGAGATTGATCAATACATATTTATAGGTAAAAATATTTATAGGTAAAACTACCATGTCCATGCTCTGTTTTGATTGTGACTCAAACGGTGAGCTATTTGAAAAAGATGAGGGGACGATGTGGTATTTCTCCGTTAAGCTGTTTTATTTGGCAAGCAAGAACCCCCATCTGCCACAAGCCAGTTTGCTAGTTCTGATCCACAGATATTTATAATGAGTCATCAATGCTTCTGCACAAATGGGAATTTTGTTTGACTTTAACACAATTGTCTGTATGGTCCTTGCCACAATAAAATATATGTCAGTTATGAAGTGCCTCCTATATAAACTGTTAATGCGTGCATCAGATAATTAATTGATTATATATTTACTTTTAAACCTCGTGGTGAACACTGACACCTCTCCATCCAGGCCTCTGGCGTCACAGTCAACGATGAAGTCATCAAGGTTTTCAACGACATGAAGGTGCGCAAGTCCTCGTCGTCAGAAGACGTCAAAAAGCGCAAGAAGGGTGTGCTGTTTTGCCTCAGCGAGGACAAGAAGAAGATAGTGGTGGAAGAGGGAAAGCAGATCCTGGTCGGTGACATCGGGGAAACCGTTGACGACCCCTACGCCTCCTTCGTGAAGCTCCTGCCGCTCAACGACTGCCGCTACGGCCTCTACGACGCCACGTATGAAACGAAGGAGTCCAAGAAGGAAGATTTGGTATTTATATTTTGGTACGTTTCCTCGCTTGCTTCATCGCGAAGGCGGAGGGCGGCGGCCTTTGGCCACAGAAACAGAAAGGCCATCTTTGTTTGACGGGTGGCCGTTAGTGCTGCTCACCTTGGAATGGTTTGTGCGGCAAGGAAGTTGAGCTCTATGTCTGTTGCCTTTTGAATTCCACTCACAGGGCCCCTGAAGGCGCTCCATTGAAAAGCAAAATGATCTACGCTAGCTCTAAAGACGCCATTAAAAAGAAGTTTACGGGTAAGCTTGCTCTAAAGGGCTGTTCTTCTGGCCTCAACTCCCCTTGGAAGTAAGTAGCGAACAAATTGTGCTAAGTAGTGGTAGTGAAGAAAGTACCCAAGGTTAGAGTTAGAATGCTGTTTAGCTTACTGAAGCCATGTGATCTTTGTTTTTGAAATTGTATACAAGTATTACATTTTAAGGAAGAACCTTACATTTTAGTCACTAACTGGCCTAGTTTCCAACTTGTGATGAAGAAATGTAAAACTATTGTTATATTATAGTGTTGAACCATAATTTTAACCCCTTGAAAACTTTGATGTGAAGGGTTAGCTTTTCTGCTAGACAGTATTGATGTGTTACCTTGGAGTTGCTCATTAAGCATCTCAAAAACCGAATTTAAGTGTTAATACTCAACAGTATGCTGACATTAGTTGTGACGAATCGAGTATTGTCTAGGAAGAGTCATACCACAGTGCATTAAACATTTCCCCAGACAAGCTTTACCTGTTCATGATTCTGCCCCAATCGGAGTGAATTCTCTCCTTAGGATCCGTTTAGCCTCCTCAAACCCTAACCCTAACCTGAACCACAGGGGTAATTACAAAAACACCGAAAATCAGCATCCAGAGGGAAGTTCTTGCTTGCTACCGATGGACGTCATCCTTCTACTCGTGACACTCAGAGTGTTTAATTATGGAGGTTGTCCAACTATTTGGCACAAAGTAGAGCTTGTTCACCCTCCCAGCCCATGGCAAATCCTAGTGTTATTGGCATGAATCCACATTGTGGTTACCCCTTCTCTTCTCAGATTTTTAAAAATTAAAATGCTCTAATTAGAGAGATGTTGGATGCTGCCTCAGCACATTGAGACATCAGTCAGCTGAGACCTCTCGGTAATTGTGAGGGACCATTAGGAACTGGCTTAAATCTCTGTGATTAAAAAGTGTCTCCCCTTAAAGGACACATTTAGTATCTAGTGTCATACAACCAACCCAGCTCTGCACTCTTTCAGGCAACTGGCAAAAACACGTTCCGTGGCTTTTTGTGGTCAGTGGAACCTGGAACTATTCAAATTACTCAAAATATCAAAACGATTGACTGCTTCTTTGGGGGAAAAATCATAGTGTATATATACAAACACAGAAGTATAAATGCAATCCTTTTGCTGCATTTGAGCGATCAAAGATCGAGCCACGGAAAGCTTTCACCTATTCCGAGACTCAACATAGCCCAATTGTTAGCTATTGACTCACTGCAGATTCTTTGACAACCAGTCATGCTAGATGTGTCATCAGCAGAAGGAAGAGATTTGGGTTTTAGGCTAATGGGTCTTTAGAATCAGACTCTCAGTCGTGCATGCGAGTATGAAACGTCTCATAGCTATTCCCTCAAAAGGCTTTGGACCGGGCCGCTGGCTCCTCTTGAATAACCCCAGCTCATGGCCAAAGCATTTCTGACAAATAGCTCACTTCTGAGTGAGCCGAAAAATGGCACCGCAGACCGGCGTTTTTATGTTCAGTTTAGAAGCACTAGCTACAAGGTCAACTTCCTGGGCCCGTCTCTGAATATGACTGACACGGGAGACGTGCAAGAGAAAACCAGGGTGTACTCTGCAGGAGAACTGGTCCATAGACCTCTTAGCAAGGGAGAAGGAAGTGTAATACTTTTACAAGAATTTTGTGTCAAATCTAATTTGCTAGCATTTAAAAACAATCTTGAATATTAGGTAGCTAGTTATGAAAAGGCTTTGTAAAAGACTGACATTAACCTTAGAATTGTCTTCAGAAGTTTTGTCGAGACAAGCAGGCTTCGTCCACCTTTAGTTTTTAGTGAAATGCATAAATCCAATGAGGTCATTAGTATGGTAATTAGTTTTATTATATTTATTCCCATGGGGCACTCTATTCTTTATTTTTCAATTATTGGGTTATATTAGACTACACAACCTAGCGCCAGTATTGTTTCAGTTTTGCATATACATGAATTTTAAAGGCTTCTGTCTCTTACAGGGATCAAACACGAATGGCAAGTCAACGGCCTAGACGACATTCAAGACCGCTCCACTCTGGCAGACAAGCTTGGAGGCAACGTGGTGGTGTCTCTCGAAGGGAGACCTTTGTAAACTGAAAGACTTGCGCCGTTGGGATCCCAGACACTCCTGTCTTATGGGCTCTGTCAATTGTTTTTCTCTTTAAAAAAAAAACTAAAATAAGGAAATCACTAATTTATACAACGTCTGCCGGAGATCACCACCCAACTCTCCCTAATCCCGTTAGATTACAGAACGTACGACATCGAGGCATGCTTTCAAGTTTTCCCAAAAAACCGAACAAAAACCAAAACGCATCAATCCTGGGGAAGATGGACAGCTCCGCACGGACAAATGACGTTGTCCGACATTGTCCAGGTTCGATGCCACAGACACAGCGACGGTTTTACCACGGGTAGTTTAAAAGTGACACGAATAAGCTATTCTGAATATCCTTCACGGCAGCACCCGGTGTCCAGGCGCCAGCCGGTATCTGGTGTTGCCGTCTCACCCCCGGGTAGCGTCTCATCGAGGTTCATGTACAACCGTTAAACCTCGTTGCCATGACTTTTGACATGGTAAAGCACGCGATTTTACACTAGGCATATAAAGAACTTTTAAAAGCAATTCTCTCTTGTTCCGACTGTTCAAGCAATATAAGAGAAAGAATGCAGAGAACAGAATCCCTGTCGAGTTTCAGCATTAGGGTAATCTAGGAAGTGGATCTACAACAGTTTTCATTCGTGCGTGCACATGGACAAGATGAGAAGAGCGTTTCTCTGTTCGGTGGCCTTCTTGTGTCCTTCTGAATGTACACTGCTGAATAAAAAGATGAGTGTTGGCGTGCAGGGGCTCTCGGGCTCTGCCTCTGCTCTGCACTCGACACCAAACCGACCCATGCTGTGTCCAGGTGGCAGTGTGTTGTGATGGAGCTACTGGTGGGATGTTGTTTGGGAGATTTGACGCTGCCACGTTGCAATAAACCCTGTGGCCGATGAGGGCAGGCTGCTTTATTTTTCGCTTCCCCTAGGTTCGACGTTGGCTGCGGGGTCCGTCTCACTTCGAGGTTGCAGCAAAGTTCAAAGTGAGACATGCGAGACGTCGCTAGGGTCTGTCAACTCCTACAAGTGCCTGGAAACATAGAGAATGCAAGCCAAACGGTATGTCTGACATGTTTGACATGATGCAATGATGCAAGAATGTCTGCAGGGCAGAAACTATTAGTTGTTGGAAAATTGCATGCTTATATCACACGGGGGAAGTTTCGTTCAATGTAGTTACATAGACAACCAAATCTTTCTTAACTTGGAGATAAGAACAGCTGTGGTGCTTGTACTTTATAGATTAGAAAATATCCCTTTTTTGTCGTTGCACAAGATTGAAGGCCTTTTGCTGAAATGAACCGAATGAACGTTTAAATTACATTAAAAGCATTACGAAGGTCCGAGGCAGACTGAGTGAATTAGAATCTCGGTCCACCTTGCATCAGTTTTGAGGGTGTGATCATTTCAATGAAGACAAGCAGCCATCCGACCGGCCTGCACGTCTTAAAATGTGGCTGGGGTTTGGGCGGAAGCCAGGGACCGGCTCCGCTTGTGGAGAATTTGATCCGCAGTTGGCTCCTAATCCTCATCAGTGAGCACTATTTATGGCGTTCACATGCTTTTGTATCTGGTCATCCTTGTCCACAAATGGCCAATCTGGAGTTGTTTATAGTAAGCAGTGAAAGGGAAGCCCCACCACTGTTGTTCACACTCCCGAGGAAAAGATTCTTTGTCCTAATTAATCCTCTATTCTTAGGCTTTTCTGGGCCACGTGTAAAGACTTAAACCTACTTAGAGAATGGCTGCAAGCCTGTTGCAAAAGCAGTTTTCAATTCTGAGGGTACTGATGATTGAGGGAAGGAGTGGAATAGTAGGACTTTGTATCTGCTGGTCCCAGAACAGTATACTGTGTGCAGACTGACCTGTTACTAGGAAGCTTCGTAGGATTACGGCAATGGCTCTTCTTTAACTATGGTACTGATACATTTTCAAACTAAAAGTTTGCCAGAAAATATATTAAACTTATTTTGTTTCCCTTAAATTTGTAAATATTAGCAACACAATATTATTTATTTAAGTGATTGAAACGTAAAAGCTTATTATTTACATTGACTTGAGTTTTAATTTGAAGGGTTAAATTAACAAAAAGAATATAAGAGGGCAGGTATTTTTCCTTTTTTACATCTATAACAAAAGGAATTCGGTTTGGTCAAAAACCAGCAGGGCCCAGGTTAACCCTGAAGTGGTTATTTGTTACAGTTGTTGGATTGGCAGTTAATTAATAATTTTTTACCTATCAGGTCAAATGTAGAGGCCCAATTTTGCCCATTGTGCTTTTTTTTTTTTTTTACTTTACTGTAAAAAAATAAAATTACAATAAAAATAACCTGCAGGCGTCTAAAAGTAGAAAGTTTTGATACGGAAATTAACAGCCTGCTGTTAAAATCTTTGGCAGATGGTTGAGAGTAAATGGTGTGGGTCCAACATTACAATGTGTTTTTAGCTCTAGAGAACAGCTCTCAGAAACCAATACATATTGATGAAAATTTTGAAATTCTCCAGGGAACAGGAATCCCACGTTGGTCTGACTCCAATGAACTTCTCTTCTTCCACAGTTCAACAAGGCAAAGTCCACGTTGTGCAGATCATACACTATGGCAATGACTGATATCCCCATTTGCCTAGTGCACAAAAAAACAGTTTTTCAGCTGGGAGCAATCAGACTTTCCTGGCTTTCAAATGAACATATGCCCTCAGTTACATTTGACTTTACTGCCTCTAATCAATGGCCCTGGACGTTAGTCACAATTTGTCACACTTTTCACAGTATACAAATAGCACAGAATGACCCAATACCAGCGGTACTCAATAATACAGACAGCTTGTAACACGCAGCTCTGTAATATCCATGTTAATACAGTAGTCCAACTAAATTAAATACATGTATCAATAACAACCTTCAACCTGTTCTTTTAATACATTTTTTACTTTAAACGTTTAAATGTCTTAATTCTCTCATTACGTACCGTTGATCAAAAAAAAAATTTAAATAAAAAAATGTTTGATGAAACACTTGCTTCCTTGATTCTACAGCTAGAACAAAATATAGGTTTTTAAAAATCATTTAGTCGGTTTGTAAATCATATTAAGGCAAACAGTTGTAGCAGAGTCCTGCAGTAATTCACTCAAAGAACATCATCTTTTGTACAGCGAAGACGGTAGTTTAAAAGTACTCGTTTAATAGGGCTGTGGTGGTGTTGCGCTTCTCTGTGTGATGCACAAAATAGTCGCATTGATCAGGTAACAAGGGCAGCCTTTAACATTCTCACTTGGCAGATGTGCCGCCCACAATAAAAACAACCAATCACAACCAGGCAGAGGCGCTGCACAGGCAAGCATACTGCAGGAGACGCTGTGACTGGTCAGGCATCCTCCCCAACTCACCAACACCACATCAATGGCCCAGACACCTCCGCCCCGGGAGCACCTTCTACAGGTGGACGGTCAGGACACCTCCTCATTCAGAGGCGTGGACAAGCAGGGTACTTTATTTTCAAAAGAAAATACAAGCAAATTATTTTCTGTCATAGTATTGTATAGTTTAAAGTATCTTGCAGTATAATTGGGCATCTATGATGCCAAGTCCAGTTCCATATTTACATTACCTCCAATTAACAGGAGCAGCAATCAATCCCTCCTGTGCACACCTGGGCTCTGTGCCAGGCTGGAGGGGGGTCTGTGGTCGGGACGACTGGCGGGATATCAGTCATGCGGCATGATGGGAAGGTAACCCCGTGGCTACAGTGGGAGTAGTCAACCGCCGCTCCATGGCTTGCCCCAGCACAGTGTGTGCCACGGGAGTCAAGGCCGGTCCAGACTAGAGGTCAGTAAGGATATGTCTCAGGCTGTCCCACTGACTCTCCCTACACTCCACACCGCAGAGCTGCCCAATCGCTCTCAGAACAACTTTCTGATTCAGGCCATTGATGTTTTTGGACATGTAAGAGGAAGAGTGAGGGAGAAGGGTACTAGTCTGGACCTCTCTCCGATTCCGTTTTTGTCGAGCTTCAGGACGTGACGAGAGGGAAGTCCGGGACCGTTCAGGGAAGATCGGCCCAAGGTGTGCAGGGCCTGATCTGCATGTACGACCGTTTTTCTACTTGCGAAAAAACTTGAGGTAGACGATGGCACCCAGGATGACCAGCTCCATCAGGATGATGACAGACAGCAGCAGCTTATTGGTCACAAGTCTAGTGAATGCAGGGGGAGAGCATTTACCAGAGAGGAGGTGGAGGAGAAGCGGGCAAAGTATAGACAGAGAATGAGAGAAAGACTTAACAGGACAGCAAATACGGAATTGGGAGATTCATTCACAGAACCCCATATGCAGACAATAGGAAGCTGGAGTGGGGGAAAACTACACAGAAGAGAGAAACGAGAAAACGGGACGAGCAGAAACAGACGATGTGAGAACAGTTCCGGCGTGGCTCACCGGCGGGACATGGAGCGCAGGATCTTTCGGCTCCGGCTGAGGTTCTCCCCGGTGTGCACCAACTGCAGGCGAAAAGATAAGCCGAAAGAGAGTCAGTAAATCCGCCGTGTCGCCCTGCCTCGTGCCGCCCTGCCCCGCCCCCCTCCCTCCCGCTAACCCGGTCCCGGCTCCGGTCCAGCTGCTCCCGCTGCTCCCCAAGCTCCTCGATGATGTCAGTGCCGATGTGCTCCGCCTCCTCGGCGAGGCGCTGACTGCGCACGATGCTCTCTTTGCCGCGGTGCAGGGACTCGGTTCCCTGGAGCAACAGGGCGCGCTGGGACTGCACGTGCGTCTGTGCAGACGGAGACAGGGACGAATGCGGAACATTCTAAATCATTTCAGTATAGAGCCCACCATTTTCATTTAAAAAAAATATTTAATGCGGCTACCATCAGAAAAAACATTAAAATGTCTTAAAAAGGTAGAGAGTTTACAATAGAGTGATCTATTGCTAGCACACAGTTTTTAGCTATATACATGTAAATAATATATATTTTCCTAATGTTACCAGATGACTACTCAATTCATATGGAGAAAGCTTCTACATTGTGGAAGAATGTCTCATTAAGGTAGGCAATCCAAAAACCCTGCTGACAAGGTTATGTATACCACTGACAACAGGGCTACAGGGGAGAAGGTATCCAGTCTAAAAAGTGCAAGGCGTACTCACGCTCTGCTCATTCTGAGATGCATAGACACCATAGCTGTTTTCACCAGGCCGGCCCGGGAAGCCCAGCCCGAGGTCCGAGCTCCTCATGTCTCGCTGGAGCTTGCCCAGGTCTCTACGGTAACCGCGCAAGGTGATGGACATGGAGTTGCGAAAAGAAGGCGGAGCAACTAGCAGCTCTTTATCCATTCCTTGCAGCTTGCAACAAATAAAACACTGGTTAATTAAGAAACAGCACTATCAGTGTTAAATAATACACTGGCGTTTATACAACTATATAGTACACAACACACTTTAGTTAATATATTAAAATATTTAAAACATATAAAACTACCATTTCTTCAAGCTCTCCCATTTTCTCATCGAAGTCTCTCACGAGCCGTTTCCTTTCCTCTGAAAGACAATTCCATCATCAAAAATATTACGTATATACACAGATTTATGAACTAGACTTGCCAGGAGGAGATTTGGTATTGAGCTCGTCTGCGGTACTCGTGAATAGACCACGTTAAGACTAAACGAATTACCTGGTGAACGGGAGATCAATGACGCTGTGTTTTTAATTATATTAAGGACTGCGGAAGTAAATCAAATTTGGATAAATTGTTTCCTTGTTACATCTCCAAACGGCTACAATACAATACAATATGGAGTATGTCGGCCTAGCTATCAGTGGAGCATCGACCTGTAAGGCTGCAATGTAACCAATCATTACTACAAAGATAACGATAGTTTCTTGGAACATGGTTAACTATACTTCACACCATACATCAGACACCGAATTATAAACAACGTTAGTACTTTGGTTACCTCCATGAGATAGAGAGGCTCTATCAGGCGCCAGTGTAAGGTCTTCGTACAGATATTTGTACATCTCATGTAACTTTTCGAAATCTTCCGACGACATTTTACAGCGGTTTTGTTTTTTGTTATGTTCTTATTTTAACCGTGTTTTGATCGTCTTTCGTTATTCTTACGCCACTTTGCTCTTACAGTGATGCATAAACACAGAACCAAAACAGTAAAACAACTTCCACGGTCTTCCGCAATTTTACGCTGAGGTCCTTGCATGAAAGGGAAACCTATTCTTTCCCCGAATGGATCAACAATAAACAGTTTAAGTGTGCTTTGAGCAATAGTTGACAGTGGTTTATTTAGAATATTTGAATAATATACTTAAAATAAAACAAAATTGTAAAAGGAGTAATCAACGATACCTTTGAATAAAGGGTATTTTAAAAGTATTTTAATCAGGCATATCAGGACCGTTGAAACAGAGAGTTGCGACACTCTCACAGACTTCCATTGGAATCGAAGAATGCGGAAGTCACGTGGGGTCGTGGGGCAACCGAACGTTCCAAACACTGAATAGTTTTAGCACTGAACTCCATCAATTTCAATGTTTCCCATGCACACTCGCTGGTAAATTGATGAAATGACTTCATTTTTTACATTTTAACGCATTAGCTGACCTCTCATGAATCTATTCAATAGTGTTTTTTATGTGGCCAGCTTTAGTTAATGTTTATCGTTAGATAATAGCTAGTTAGTTCTAATTGCAATTAGCTAACGCGAGCAACACTTCACAAGCTACCATAACCAGATGTCAGTTGGCCTACATTCAGCTCAAATTAATTGCAGTTATTGGCATTCGTTAACATACAAAGTTTATCTTCAGTGATTAGATTTGTTGAAGTTAGCCACACTTAGAACAAGACCGTATCGTACTAGTTTACTTAATTTCAATGAATGGTTGCTAGCTCAACTAGATAACATGGCTAGCTTATATCTAGCAAGGTAGTTCCTTGGTTAATTCAGTCATTACACACATCGTTTGTTAGACAGTGCATCAGTGACGGCTGATAAGATCAGCAGCATAAATGTGGATGATCATAGTAAAAAGAAAGTATAACTGCAGATAGCTAATTACTTTACATATTTTTCTGTTGAAGAGCTGACACGTGAAACCATGGGAGACTTACTTTGATGACCTAGCAAGCCAGTTATCTAAAAATGATCGAAAAAGCAATAAGGTTTGTGATTGCCAGACATAACTCTCTGTCTCCTCCAAAATAATCATAGAGTTGAATCAATGCCTCTCAAAAAAAAAAAAAAAACCACATTATAACCTTCATGAAGGTAGGATTTATTGCACGACTTTTATAGTGTATTAGTTCTAGCTCGGTGTACCTAATAAACTGGCAACTGAATATAAGCTTACAGACTTCATAGAAATACCAAAATTGTATATTGTAAGAGTAGTGGAGTGCAAATACCGTACCCCTCCAACAATAATCAAGACAAGCTCTCTTCCACATTTTTGCAAACATGTAAATAGTGTACATCGGACATACAATTAATGATTCAATGTACCGAACAGTGTACAATGTACATATCCCTGTAGGAGGTGGAATGAGTTTCTATGATGACTGCCCATTCAAGGAAAAACGTATCTACCCTCTCCCTGGATATATGATATGATAAAATGTTTTGTTGAATACAATTGGTTGCTTTGTTTATTTTGCACAATTAACCAATTTGACCATAATTATGACCACAGAAGCACAAAAATTAAACACAGAATAACTGATTAATGCTGCCTCTCCATCACGCCCCAAAAAATACACTACTATAAATCAACGTATAATCAATGTACATTATGCGTTAATATTTTTTACTCGAAATGTGCTGCAAATATAGTCGCTGATGCTGTCAACCCATTCAAACAGGTTATCAGCGCGGTTTTGTTTGGAACTATTGAGAGCTACATGAACCACGTGACCGGCTTAAGGCGAGATCAGAGCAGGTCGCAACTCTCTTTTTCAGCGGTTCTGGGCATACGCATTCGTACTTCCACATACAATGTATTCTGGTCTACGTAGTATTTGTTTTCTAGTGCCGTTTCTTATAAATTTCTTTCTAAAAGTCAACCTAAATCAAAATAAACAGTAAACCAATTCAATAGATAAGAAAACATGACTATAATATATTACATTATATTATTTAAAGAAAGCATTTATAAATTAAGTTCCAAGGGACCAGATTAAAACAAATACAAAGTTTAAAAAAATTAATTCGTTATATTAAAATAAAGGGTTTTGTTCAGATATTTGTGAAATAATAATACAAATACTGGCCTTTCCTTATGAAATGATGATCATGACCTAGACATTACTTTGAGTCAAAAAAATAATTTTACACACTGCACTAGCAGCAGTAAAAACTGCAAGCCTGGGTAGGATGGGCCCATGAACTCGCCTATGCCAATCTGTCGGACGACAAAGTTATTCTACTCCTCAATGGTCCGGTTTTTCTGACCATATGCCCACTGGAGCTGCTGCTTCTTGTTTTCAGCTTTTAAGAGCGGAACCTGGTGTGGTTGCCTGCTGCAATAGCCCATCCAAGAGAAGTGCCAACGAGTTGTGGGTTTTGAGATGCCATTCTGCACACCACTGTTCTACGCCATTACTTGCCCGTTGGCTTGTACGATTATTGCTCCTTGGCGTCACTCAACAATAAGATTTAATCCACAAACACTGGATTAACTTTTGTTATTCTCAGTAAACACTAGACACCGTCGTGCGTGAATAGCCCAGAGGGGCGATACGTTTCTTGAGATACCGTAACTAGTGTGTCTGGCACCGATAATCAGACCATAGTATTTTCAGGACTGCGCATATGAAAAATTGCGTATACAAATTTTATTTGGTTGAAATCTTTTTAACATGGATAAATGAAAGAACATGCTAAAATGATATTTTAATTTACGATCGATAGAACACGCAGTTCATCTTCGACTCTAGATGAACAAAAATACCAGTCTGAAATCCTTTCGCTTGCTATACCTCTAACACATTTGTTGTATTGTGTTGCCACCTTGTGGTTTAAAAAAATAAAATAAAAAACGCCTTTGTCCACTGACAGTGGGATAGTATGTAGTATATACTGTGTGTGAGTGTTCTGAAATACAGCGCAGTAAACCCCAACGAGCCACATCTGTAAAGGCTTGCTGTCTCGTGTGACTGATAACAAGAAGTCAAAAGACAGAAAGAAAGCAACGCAAACGGCAGCAATTCCTTTCTTTATTCATCATTAAATCAATTGGCGAAAATACCTTCTTGTTCTGTATAATAAAATATGTTACTTTATTCATTTTTTTGTTGTGAAGAAATAAAGTACTCTCCCCTTCTGTAAACCTGAAGAGTGACTGGATGGCATGGATGGTACCAAAGCGTGTGGGGAGGGGGGAGGGGGGAGAAAAGGCAAGATTCATACAAACGAATATCAAAACATGCTGGCTTGGTATTGCAGGGGCAGTGTGTCAGAGAAGGGCAGGATTTGAGCTGGCAGATGCAGGGGATGGGGTGGGTGGGGCTTAGAGGTCACTCTCTCCGTAAAGGGCGGTGGAGAAAGACATGTAGTCGAGGGCACCAGGTACGCCGTCGCGACCGGAGTACGGCGCCATGCGGGCAATGCAGTATTCTGCTTGGTCCGGGGGCAGTTCCCGACGGAGTTCATCAGCTAGTATGTAGTTCTGTGGGAAGATGACGGCAGAGGAATTCCATTGGACCGTTTTTAATTTCAAAATGTTTTCCAGAGCTATGCTTGGCCACATTCGTTCGGTTAGGGATGCAGACACTCGCATTCGGGACTCGAAGCGACACCCATTCCCGCACCATCTCGCAGACGTACCTTGTCCCCGGCCAGCACTTTAAAAGATGCCATGACCTGGTCCGCGGTGTCTGTGTCGGCCGTCTCCCGCGACATGAAATCGATGAAGGCCTGGAAAGTGACCACGCCGAGGCGGTTCGGGTCCACGATGCTCATGATACGGGCAAACTCCGTCTCGCCCTGCGGGCGACAGACTGGGCTTATACCCGACGACTTTGCACAGAGCAGCAATAGAGAAATCACTGCAATGGCATCATCTAGCATAAAGGGACAGGCAGTGTATTCAGGACGAGGTAACCCGCTTCCTACCCAACATTTACCCAACTGGCTCCTTACTCCTGACCAGTAAGTTCAACATTAAACACACACCTTAACGCTTGCTTAAACAGCTAAAACCGAAAAACCAGAGAGACACAACATCAGTGAGCGCTTATCGCGTTGTCTCGTTCATTTTTCTCATAGACGGTACAAGTTTGGCAAAGCTGATACAGTCCATAGCTATCGGAATAGTTGCTGTGACATTTATTTCTTTGGTTACACAGTACAGTCTATAAAGCACCTTTCAGAAACTTTGCAACTTCACCATAAAGTAGTTACCCTGACAGACAACGGCTTTGTGAATTATCCTTACGGTGCAATATTTTTTTACGGGTTATCTATAAAGAGTGTTTCCGTTCATAGTGAGTAGGTCTGCGCTGATAGACTGAGTATGTAAAACAATAAGCAACCCCCGGCCAGCAGCTGCGTTTGCTGCTAAAGACACAACAGGCATTCGTGACGCCGATTATACAAACCATTAAAGGACTATGAGCAAAGGTAACCAGCACAATCCTCAGCCTTTTGCTTGAGGAAAGCGGGTTTATATAAATACCGCAGTCTCTCGCCGGCCTTATCTGGCAGACACGCACCAGGGGAGCCTGTCTGGGGGTGCAGACCCTTTTTAGAGCAAACCTGTCCGAGGCAGAGGACCGGGATGCAGACAGAGTTCATGGCTTTACCAGGTTGTAACCCATGGAGATAAGGCAGGTTCTGAAGTCCTCTGCGTCCATCATCCCCGTTCTCTTCTACACGTGGCCAAGAACGATAGATAATAGACAGAAAGACAGACAGAAAGATAGAGCAAGGACAGTAGGAAGTAGAGGAAGCGTTCCTCCAAAATACCAAAGTTTAAATGGAAAAAGGATGGAAAAAAAGGATGAAAGTATAAAGAAATGACAATATAGGGTAAGGGATGGTGGCAGAGGGACGCAAAGAGATCGGGTGGAAAAGGGTAAGAAATAAAAAAGGGCAAAAAAAAAAAGAAGAGACAAAACGAAAAACTATTAAACCAGGGAACCACACTGTCTGAGGTCTGGCCTGGCACCGGTACCTGTGCATCGTTGCCAATATCGAAGCCCAAGCTGATCAGGCAGGCCTTGAACTCCTCTGCGCCCAGCGTGCCGGAGTGTTCCTGGTGCGGTGGAGCCAGAGCATGCAGCAGGGT
>JAOVYW010057669.1:5500-16781 GCA_025775045.1 Hiodon tergisus | reverse complement strand
AGGGAAGTGAGACTGACGTGAGTGTGGGGGGGGAAACGGAAACGGAGACTCCAAAGGGTCTGAGAAACGAGCCTTAAAAGTTCTGAAGAGCGAAAAGACCACAGAAAAGGGGAGCGACCAAAAGCACTGGAGAAAACCCCCCAAAGAGAGACAGGAGTCACTAGTTTCCCCTCTCTTTCTCCTCCTGGTCTGCTTCCTCCTGGTCCTCATCTTCCTCATCTAGGGACACCACTCCAGATGACGCCACATCAGACGTCTTCCTGTGGCCGGCGTAGTCCGGCGGGAGGCCGCGGCAGACGCTCTGGTAGTCCTTGCCGGGCAGCTCCTCGTCATCAGTGGGCGACAGGTAGGACTCGGACTCGGAGTAGGAGATGGAGTAGGAGGAGTCCTCCCCGGCGCACCGGCCCAGCGTTCGGAAGGCACAGTCTCCTCCGGCCCGCTGGAGCCGAGCCAACAGTTCCTCTCCGCCCTGTAGCACCCCCAGGATCTTGGCTGCCAGGTCGGCCGGAGAGGCCGCTGGGTAACTGAGTTCGCGCAGCAGCGGGTGGTCCTCCAGGCTGCAGAGGCTGGAGCAGAGGGTATCGGGGGAGCCAGCGGCGGGCGAGGGCTCTCCGCTCTCCGCCTCGCAGGACGCCCGCGCGCCCAGCTGCTGGCACAGCTGGCTGTGCAGGAGGTCCCGCAGGTAGTGAGGGTATGTCACTGTGTCTGTGGGGGGGTGGGGGGGGCACAAAGGGCGAGAAGAGAGCATCTGTTAAAAAAGGTGCGCAAGAGGAGACTTTCGATGTGGGGGGGGGCAAAGTGAGAGCAAGTACATATGGATGCCTGCTGACGCAAGTCTGTTTTTTCCTGTAATATTTCGAGCAAAGATCTGGTACGCTAAGCTCGTGAAATGCGTCTTCTCACAGCGATAGGGCAACTCTCCCTCCTCTTCTTCATGTGTCTGCTGAGGAGAAATTAAATTAAACTTTAATGAGGGATGAATGCCGGAATATCAAATTTCAGCAAGGAACAAAAAAAAATGTTTCCAGAGAGAGAAAATAGGGCAGTGGGACAATAAGGTTTTGTGCAACTGGTGGCGTTTGTGTGTGTGTGCATGAGGGGGCTCGGTGTAACAGGGTTACATAGGTGGGTGGGTGTTTCCAGTCCTAAGTGTCCAGGAAACTAGTCAATCAATATGTACCACTCTCTTTAATCTGCATTCAAACATACAGTTTGGAAATAATTAAAAACTATGAAAGGCAAGCAACAAAAACTGTTAAAAGATCTAGCTCAAATGACTATAAAAAGCAAGACAAAAATCGAACCGATACATTAACCACATTACACAAAACTAAATAATAAACTTCCGATAAGAAATCCCAAGCCAGTTCAGTTGGCTGCCATATCTCTCTTCATACTGGCAACTTATTTTAAACATTGAAAAACAAGCAGTTATTTTCCCTGTTCACAAATTCAACAAGGTCATCTCAGGGAAAATCTGGGGCTGTCATTCCATGTCATTCAAAGAAAATGACGAAACTAACAATGTCCAGAGTCGGGGAGGACTTCGTGCATCGCTCTGCTCTTGATCATATTTAAATGGTACATGGCTTAATTGACAAAAATACTTACCAGAAAAATAAATAAAGGTAAGTTACTTTCCAGGCTTTATTAACCTGAATAATTTATTTGATTTATTTTAGTTTTCAAATTGGTGCAGAGAAAATTGTGTGGGCAGTGAAAACTAACAACCCCTTTTTCGCCCTGGGGAATGCTGACGCGTCGTTTCATTTATTTATTTTATTTTTTGGCTTAGCCTTTAGCGCGAATGAGCATTTTACACTTTACATATTAATTCAGCAAATTTGTTATCGAAGCGGTGCGCAGACTTGTATTGATCACGGCAATGAAAGAAATGTGACTGATCTCGGCGGAAGCCAAACAGGTACACAACATTAAAATGACAATGAAGGACACATACCTAGGTCAGATAATCAGTCAGGAAGCTTTAACTTGGCACTGAATGCATTTAAAGACAAGGCCAAAAAAACATTCCATGTCATTAAACAGGGATTTTTAAAATGGAAAATACCAATCAGTTCAAGCAATTAAAAAGAGCCATATAAAACCCACCGTGCTATATTCTATTAAAGTAACTTCTACAAATACAACATTGCGCCCATGCAGAACAGAATAAGGCCAAAACCCAATGTTTTTAGAACAGAAAATGTGGATCTTTCAGAAATGTTTGACAAGTGAACCAAACGTCTTTTAATATTAGGTCCTCTTTAGTCAACTAACTCACTAGAACTCACTAACTAGGAAACAACCAATGGTAGTTTAAAAGGAGTCCATTTAAAGGAGCTTACCAGACACATTTATCCATAGCGACTAGGATACTAACCATTAGTATGACTGGATGTTTTACTAAAGCAACTGAAGATAAGCACCTTTCTCAACTGTACGCCAGCAACGCCTCATCCTGGAATATAAACACGAGGCCATTGAGTAATGAGATGTCCTACCAAAACTGTACACCAGCAATAATAATTACAATAAAAACCATTTGATGAATTATTTTAATAAATTCTTTAAATTCTCGGTTTTATTTGCATAAAACTGTAAATGTAACCAAGAACTTTACACTCTTCAACCATGGAACAAAATTGAAAAAATTAAATCCTTAATTGTTTGCTGTCACTCCCTGCTTTAACATTTTTTATCTCAGGTCAGGTGCTAAGCGCAGAAATATACAGAGGTTGGGTGGAGTGAAGGTAAATAAAAGAATGCTCTGTGGGGGCATCTAAATGATTTATACAGGATGCCTGCCACAGAGCGCCCAGCACAGTCACGAACACATCGTTTATAATGACGCATCTCTTTCTCAGGGAGGTAATTAAAAGTCTCGGTTTTTCCCCTCTATGGTTCTGTGTGTGAGGTGCGGCGCTTCGGACTTACGCCGTGGTTCCGTTCGACAAGCCACAGACAAAGGACGGGCTCGGGCTGCCAGGCTGCATAACCAAAACAGGGGAGCTGGGGTTCGAGACTGCTCGGCAGAAAACCGCTCTTATACCTCAGGCATTGCTTGTTGCATAGATACACAGTTGCCCTGTGCGAGTAGGTCTACGATTCTGTTTATAGCGGCTAGTTACGCGAACGCATGAAACGTATGCCGGGCATGACGGCGCGTACCTGTGCTCTGATTAGCGTTGGAGGACTCGTTTGTGGGAGGGTAATCTTCATCGTAGGAGTCGTCGTTGGAGTCCTCGCCGTCCACAGAAGACCAGGCACGGAGCTTGGCCTCAGCAATGGCGAACTGCTCGGCCACACCTGGTGGGGGGTGAGAGGGACTCACACAGGTCAGGCACCTCAAACAGAGGACACGCACCAAATGCAAACGCCAATGCACGAGCGTACGCGCAAAGTGGAGCGGGAGCGGTTATCAGAGAGCGGTGGTACGGTGCGGCCTTCCCTTTCAGGGAACACTGTCAGCAGTGAAGCACGGGTGCTGTACCGCAAGGAGACAGCTCGCCAGGCATTGCACAAATGAAACGCCTGCTCCGCTGCTCAATTGTGTCACGTAAGCGTGAGCGGAGGCCGGTTAGCACCCGTTCTGCACCTGGCCGCTGCAGAGGCTGACAGGGCACCGATGGGAGTTAAGGGTCATCACCTCCCATCACTTACATTTACGCTCAACGCCGCACGCACTTGGCTTCCGTTCTCCTCTTGTCACAGCTCCTTTGTTCCCCCCCCCAAATCTCTCTTTCCCTCCTCTCAGTCTTGATGAAGCAGGAGCTCTCTCTCTCTCCGACTCATCAGAACACTTGTTCATAAATTCGTGCAAAAATCAAACGACTCCGTTCAATTCCGGATCAATCCCTGAATCAGCCCTTGACTCCCCTGAATCCCCGTTACTGTCACTGCCTGACAGGCACTTTGTCTTTCTTCCCGACTCCAGCGACTCCGAATTCGACGGCACCGTCCTTGGTTACGAGTTTGTTTTACTCATACAAAGCCTGTCCGAGAGCGACCCAAGGCTTAAGCTCCCACGCTCTGAGACGCCACTGTCCTCGTGAAGGAAAGGAGGGTCATTCACCTCAGGAACATGGCTTACCAAAAGTGTATTAGTGAGCAAAAAGAGGGATCATGGGGGACGAGTAGGGGAGGAAAGAATGAATAGCGTCAGCAGGATGAGCGGGGAAACTGCAAACAAATTCACCTCAGGTAACCGGGGGCTAATTCAAGTAAGAGACAAATGCTTAGAAACCGCGGCATCATGCCACTGGGAAAAAAACCCCCCCCAAAAAAAACATGGTGCAAATTAACCTTGGGAGTCTGCATTGCAGGTCCCTGAAAGAGAGAGAGAGAGAGAGAGAGCTACCACAGACCCATGCCACTACTACCCTGTGTCAAAGCGGGAGCAGGGAATCATAGGACCACAGGACAAAAAATTCAGAAAAAGGCAGGCGGAGAAACAGCAGCTGGACCAAGGCGGCGGAGGTGTATGCTGGGTCATAGCTGACCCATAAATTCTCAAATATCGTTCCCGTGTGGCGGCAGGCTAACAGGGTGCAATGTGACAGGGACAAGGGTGATAGTAGGAGGCTAACAGCTCTTCGGTACGCGCTGAGCGACGCGGCGAGAAACAAAGACTGATAATGCAGAATGACACCAAGGCGAGGGGGGGGTGCCAACTAAGTAGTTGACAGGTGAGGAGATGCAGAGGGGCCCGGGAAGACGGGGGCGCACCTGCGGCAAAGCGCGCCTCCTGCTCGCCCTCCGTCAGGTCAGAGTAAGAGTTGAAGTCGGACTCCAGGGCGACCGGTGAGTCCGTGGGTTTGCACCAGCCCTTCCATTCAATCAGGTGAGCCACCCGCCCCTGTGCCATGGCGGTGGGCTTTGTCACATGGTCCTTCACCACCTGGGAGATACCTGAAGGAAGCACAGCAACTCTCTTATCTCGACACTCAAACCTCAACTGCAGCATGTAAGACCTGATGTGTTCATTTGCTCATTACAATAGGAACCGAACTGTGTACGATATCATTGGTGCTAATTAAGAAATTGCCGGACGTCCCGATTTGTCCAGTTTCAGTTTTTGAGCTTGTAAGTGACAGAGCAATCACAACGGGCACACATGCAGAAGTTTGTCTGGAACTTTGAGAGTTGTGTGGGTGTACGCACACAACGAATGTTCAGAGTCGGGTGTATATTTACCATTTAATGATGACCTGGCTAACGCTGCAATCTCTTGAATGGTTAATGCTCTTCTAGATTTAGGCAACATTTCGACAGTGTAGTCAACATTTACCTGTAAAACAAGAGCAACGATTTTAAATTTTAAATTCCCTTTAACCGGCATTCTGGTTGCACAGAATGTGGCCAAACACCACCAGAAATGGATGAAGCCCAATGGGAAAACCAATGAAGATTTTATGTTTAATGGAAGAGACCATTTTTAATACACAGACAATTTTTTTGGTTGTAGACTGGAAAACTCCAAGTCAATGACTAACAATGTTCTTGTTGTTAACATAAACAAGACAGTAACATTATTTTTTTCCACACTAAGGCCAATATTCAGTGTTTTCAGCGTTACCTTCTGTTAATACAAATTCATGAAACATGATTTAAATAATTTGACCTTAATAACCAATACATATTACCAGGAGTACTAGCATGGAAGTGTAACTCTTAAGGGAATTTAAGATATTTTCCTTCCGTGTCTTTCTCCTGCTTCCAGAAATTCTTAAGAATGGAGACCAATTTTGACGCGCGCAAATTGCGCCAGACCATAGCAAACGGCCCGCTGTTATACAAAACCATAACCTAAGGCTCAAGATTACCGTGTATGGTGTAGATCCTTTTCAAATGGTTCTGTATGACAAACAAGGCAGAGAGCGATGGAGTATAAATTATTGTATTCCGTTATGTAAACTCATACCAGCGAATATCAGCAGCTGTTGTATCACGTTAATGCTCGCTTTTGTTCTCATTTTCTTTAAATAGACTTACACCACGTGGTGTGTAGATCTTGTTTATAAATATGGCCACTGATTGGCCTCAAAGTCGAGAGGTTTATCGTTTATTCATGAGAGTAAAGCATTGGTGACACAGTTTAGGTCGCGCAGTAAATACCATAAACATAGATAATCACAGCCCTGTCAGGGGTAGTAATACGTCCGCTTTATGGTCCTTCACGACAAGAGACGTTATCAGCACTTTGAGGAAAAGGCCCAACAGATCGCTGAGGAAATATTGGAATGTGAAATTTCCTCGGATCTATTGCGACTTCCCCACATCGATCCTCGACAACCCTACTGAACACTGTACTGGCTGAAAAAAGCAGCCTGACGTGCATTTCATAATCCGTACGAACCTAGTTTAATGACATGTTCTTGTTCTGCAGGTAATCTGTCATCTGGAACCCCGAGAGAGAGAAAGCGACGTGTGTGATCCCAACAAACGAAGAGTCCTGAAGCTGCTATTGCTGGACTCATGCTTGTGCCGTTGCTAGTCATTTGTTTACTGTCACTGAGCCAACCAGACATGCTGGCTTCTCGATCATAAATATATTAAATATAAACCCATTTAATATAAGGCAAGGCTTCGGGCAGAAAGTAAAATCGTTCTGGACTGTATTTTGCCATGGTTGCACAACACGCCGAAAGACATAGCCTACCCGAGGTGAGAGCCAGAAATTCCCAACAGGTATCGGGAGTTGGAAAGCTTCAGGGTTCCGTCAACATAACATTACATCGTCTTTGTGCGTGAATGTAAAATATCCACTGTCAGTCAAAGGACAATTCATTACTGGGATTAAGGTGCACTCGTAATCACTGAATGAAAGATGAACAAACTGACTTTGTATTAAATAAATATGATACCAGAAATCTTTCTTCGGTGACAACGCCCTTGCTCTGTCAAATAGTTGTTTTTCCATAGACGAAGCGGCGTGCAAAGAGTTCCTCTCTGTGAACACGCCACGTCGCTGCTTCTGCTAGTCTCCTCCTCTTGTCCCTTTGCCCATCTGTGCGTTGAAATGGATGTCAGTCGACCAACTTTCCACAAAAGGTGCATTTCTATGGCAACCTGTCACCATGGAATGATTTCTCCCAGGCTACGCGCAGTGATTTGTAAATGACGTCATACGCACTACATTCGGTGCTTACTGCTGCCTGCTGCCTAATGCATCCTCTTCTTCTCAGGTTTTTTTGAACGCTGTTAGCAAGCGTGAAAACAGCGTATAGAGTTTAGTCCGGGCGATGATCTAGAAGTAATTGTTTGTTCAACAAGGGGAAACGCCCGGTATTTTAGATGCTAAAGTCTGAAGAAGCCACCAAGTACAAGACTAGCATAAGGTTTAGACACATAGTATATCCGATTGGGCTGCGTAAAATCCATAATACGCTTACAGTCTGGAAGCCGTCAGGGTGACTCGCGACCAAAGCTTCTCATTGGTTAATACATTAGCAATATTAGCCTAAGGTTATAAACTAAATGTCTGATAAGATCATTAGGTATTGCATAGAACTGTAGTGTTACCGCAACAATTTAAAAATACATGGTGTATGTTTATATAGAATATTTCTGGATGTTGTGCAGATCGGTTGTAACAGCACCATAAAAATCTGAAGAATCGTCCAGTAAATTGATTTTCCTTTTTTGCTCAAACTAAAGATTCGAACCTTGTACCTATTTCCAACGAAGGGCTGGCTATGCTCGCACCCCTCTAACAATTTACGTGATCATGCGGCTAAACTGAAACGGTTTCTGCTAGTGTGAGACACATAATAAGCAGCCCTCATAAAGTAGGAATAAAATTCGAATCTTCATTGGGCCATCAAAATCCAACCGTCCGATATCTCCGTAGTGGAGTTATTTAATTGCATTTATTTGAAGACAAGAAGCATTACTCCCAATGCTATGGTTATTCTACTTGAAAATCGCATTAAAATTTAATTGTTAATTACCTTGAATGACTTGCGAATAATTAGAAAACGAACTGGTGAACATTTAATAAACCAAAATGGAGAAACCGGGGTGGAATAACTCTTTAACGACTCGAATAGCTCTGGTTAATCAGGCAATTATTAAACCGGGAAAGGTTGAAAAATAATTTTCTGCTTCACGTCCTGAACTACGAGTTCGCTTCTGTCAGCTCTGAATCTCAGGTTTCTTACCCACGCTGCAGCAGATGGATTTTCACAGGGCACTCACAAACGGCGGTGCGGAATCGTTCCTATTGTTCCGAACAGGACTATTCAAAACACTGAACAATAACTTCAGTTTACTATTGAAACGCAAACACTCATCTAACTAACACAACTAATCTGCAAGAAAAATATTCACTGGTATAAATGGTATGGCGGTAGTTTTTTGACATAGTTGGTGAATTTCGGATCTATACAAATCCTAATTATTATGAATGATATTCTAATTAATACCAGTAGGCCTATGCCATACCATGTGTATGACTATCTTAAACTGCTCTGTGACATAGATAATATTTTGTCCAAAAGTTTTCACACCAAAATTTACGATGATGATTTTAAGACCTTCTAAAGCTTCACAAGGAATACAAAGTATGTCAGTTTGTAAAACAGGGTAATTTGAAATAAATTTAGGGGAAATAATTTTATCAATTAAATATATGAAATTGGGTATTTGTTTAGATATTCTGCAGTTCTTACTTCAGTATCTAAAAAGACGGTTCCCCTGGTTGTCTCAATAAATGTTCACGATTAGGTTTTCTAAAACAGCAAAGTTTGCAGTTAGAAGCGCATCGCTACGCACTACACAAGCTATGCGGTAGGGATCACTACAACATAGGCTACGCAATACGGGCGATTATAGCCTTATTCGGCCGTATTCACTTTAAGTGACTATTAATGATGTATGCGATTGTCAAGATAGTCTTTACCTTACGGTCTAGCTGGTGCTCATCGTTGCGTCTCTTGGAGAACTATTCAAGTTAGAACTGAAAATGTGGGGAAAAAATGATTTATCCTATTACGAAAAGTCTTTTTCATGCAGGTCCGAATGTTGCCCTAGAGCATTGGAGGTCAAAGATAAAACTCGCGAAGCTCAAAACAAAGCTCAAGGTATGGTTTAGGCTCACTGCCAGAGAAAATGTTGCTCAACCAAAGAAATTGATTTACTCCTCGCTGTCAATCAAACCAACAAATAAACAAATTCGAATTTAACCCGGGTTCTTCACAAAATCCGAGCAAAACGTTATTGTACTTTAATAATTGCAAACCTACGACTTTTGAAAGTTCGATATAATCTTTGCTCGTTTATTTTTCAGAATAGAATGTTATTAGTGGAATGGGAGCGGGATTTCTTACATTCTACGCCATTGACGAACGGTGGAAAATACGTCACGTAAGGAATAATAACCGAGACCATAAAAAGTTGGTATAGGTTAATGCGATAGTGGAAGACCTGCGAGTATGGAGTATGGACCTGCGCTGTACCTTTGTAGCACACTAATGTTTAAAACCGAGCTCGTAAATACTCAGCGTAGCCTCTAAATGAATGTAGAACTTTACTTGACAGCTTTTCATTGTAGTTGGATTTCCCAATCGTTTTTCTTTCTTTTTTATTTATTTAAATAATGCACTTCCAGCACTATTAATTAACAAAGAGCGTCTTTACACTACTGTTATACTATGTTTAATTTCTCCACCACAAAGCAAGATGATAATATTATATGAATTCATTAGGTTTCTCTGCATTCTAACAAACCGTATTGTTGTAAGATCTTTTAAACCTAGGCTACATATGGTAAACAAGAGTAAGTTATACTGTTATACTAAGACTGAATAGCAAGAGCAGTAGGACCTAAAACATAATAATTGTTATAATTTTACAATTTTAATTATATTTATCATAATTTTACCCCTATTACACAACAAACGAAGTGTTTTTTCCTTTACTCGGGGGAAATGCATCTCCCAAACTGTTTTGTAGAACCGTACAGGCTAAAGGATTTCAGTACAGGCTTTGTGTCTTTGCTTCATTTGGTTTTCCCTACCAATGCAGATATTGTTGGACAATGTGCGTAGTGACCCTGAAGGAATTTGTATGGTACGTTCTAAGGTGAGTTTCCAGTCTCTCGAACAATCAAATAAGCACAGTGCGAACTCTGCATGAAGCGTGTCAGTGCTCGTATGGTTCAGTTTAGATTATCAATAAATAAATTAGTAAAGAACGACTGGCGGCAACAAAAGACCTGGGTTTTCACTTACAGACCCGGTGTGCCCATAGCTCGCGCCCTAGCTTACATGCTGAGATTCCTCATACTTCATTTCATGTTGCCATGACAACATGATCGACCTGATGCTGGGACTGCATGACTTAAAATTAGCAAATTAGTACAAATAATAACAAATAATAGCTACCGCCGAGCTTAGTCAATATTTAATGTTTTCAGTTATCATCGCCTAGTAAAATAGATGCGAAAAAATATTGTCTATAATATTCTATATTATATTCAATATAAATATTTTCTTTTCATGAGGTTTCGGTTGCAAAATTTAATTGTGCAGAATTTATCTGATTGGCTATGTTTTGGAAGCAACAAGTGTTTTAACTGCGAACAAATAGCCAACTTTTGGAAAACGACTGACTTCTTTATTTTGATTTCGATAAAATGCAGCAGAATAGATATGACGACATAAACAAAAGCATTGTCCCATGTTGGGCAAAGAAGCGTTCTAGTGAGGACACAAATTAGCAGAGATTCGGGGTGTAGCCTTCAATGTTAAGAAATTACTTTACAAAATGAAAACCTCATTTACAATGTTAACATGTTTTATATTTTATATAAAAGTTTACTATGGTAATTCGGATTAAGTATACAGCAGCGGTTTCGCTCCTGCCTTGTATTTGAAGTTGCAACATTCTGGCTGTCTAATCATTAAGAGACCTGCTACCTTTACAAAAAGTGTTATTGCCCATGGGATATCGTAATAACGTAGATATATGAAGAGAAAGCGTAATATGTGACCATCGTGCTTTTATATGGCCTGCTAACCTCGTTTCTTCTAAGTTGATACGAGTTGAGACACTGCCTTTCGTGGGGAAGTTAGATTTTAACAGCCTCTAACTGCAACATGATATCTCCGCGTGTATAGGGGGGTGCGCATCTCGTTACAAAGACTTCTGGGCGACTGCGGCAACGAATGGAATTGTTACAGTGTTACAGTGTTACATTGTTACAGTGACCTCAATTAGGCCTATGTATACACACACACACACACACACACACACACACACACACACACACACACACACA
>JAOVYW010057659.1:8987-21058 GCA_025775045.1 Hiodon tergisus | reverse complement strand
AAACACACACGCACACAACCACAGACACATGCATCCACACAACCACAGCCCACACACACACACACACACACACACACTTCCACTCAGTGACACACATGCGGAAACAGACAACAATGAGAGATACAAACACTGTTTAACACACTTGAGATGTGTGTCAGACTACAACATTAAAAGTACCAAGAGAGTGCCAATGGGAGCTTTATTTTATCCAGGCAAAAAGTGTGCATTATGCACACATTAAATATACACATTATACACACATTAAATGTCTGCATTTCTGGGGCCCTTCTGAACTGGGCTCTCCGTGACCCTGTCCAATCCACTCCATTTATTTGTTCTAATTAACCAACACTAAGCCGAAACTGCCTCCCCTAATTAAGTTATTCATCTTCCTGTCAAGACAAAAGGAGGAAGCCCAATTATTCACAGGAAAGCAGTGATCCCCCATGTGGAGGGGCCGGATTGGGCAGCAGCGCACAAACAGAGAAGCCCTGTTCGGAACTACGGGGCGCGGAGAGGAACAATTAGCGCTCTCCCCGTTCTGTTTACCCTGGCTGCAGGAGGAACCTCTCTTAAGAGTGGGCCAGCGCGCCCCGGCTCCCGCCTCCGTTTGGGCAGACATTTCCCCCGGCCCCTTGACCTGTGCAGAAGGGAACGTCTATTAGCGGTAGGCGGGACCCCACGAGCAAGGCCAGGTACAGGCCCACCCTCCATCATCCCCGGGCCATCCAATCACACAGAGGATTTGGATCAAGTGAAAAGAATAATGACTTTTGATTGAACTCCATTATTTACAGTGAAGTGGAGCTCCACTAATGACTCTTTGGTCTTGGTGGTTTGTTTTGCAAGAGTAACTGTCTAACTAGGTTTTGATTGGCCAGTCTAACTAGGTTTTGATTGGCCAGTAGTAATTCCCTTTGAAGTCAGAGCAAGTTTCCATTTCATGTTGAGATAAAAGATCATTATGAATAAATATTAACTCTAGCAAATGACGGCAGATTGTGTGGTTTCACTCTAAAATCAGTGATGTGGAGGATAACGTCTGAGCAGCCCAGAACAGAGGCTTGACTTTGTGTTCCGATCCCTGCGCTAAACTCGCCCCCTCACGGGCCCCAATGCCAGCGCACGCCTCTGGTCCTTATTGAGAGACACGCGCCAGGCTTCCACTCCACCAAGCCACCTTCTTTAGCCAAACAGGCCCACGGTTGACCCATTAACTAGGCTCCCCGACACCCGTTTCATACCCTTCACCACCCTGAGCCCTTTAACCAGGGTTCACCGTACACAGATCTTCGGAGGCCGCATAACATGCCACACGCAGCGACCTTGTAAAAGATGGCGAGGAATTTGCCCCCGCATTAGGAAACATTTGGATGAATAGGAGGCACTTTGTCACTCATCTTTTATCCGCCCAGCTGCGTCACAACATTTCACGTCAGAAGGGCTTCAGCAAGACGCGAAAGTATACCGAGAGGTCACATGACGAAACTAAACAGTCCAATTATATGCCTTCACATCCTTGCCTCAAAGCACAGAATTGTGTACCAACAGAATGCAAAAGCAGAGAGAGTCCAAAAGGGAGAGAGCTACTGCTAACAGAAAATTAGCAGGCAACAACAAGGATTTTTCCCAACTTATTTATTTGCCATTGCCTATATGCTGGAAAATCCCTCATCAAGGTCATATGTGCCAGCAGGGGGAGTAGTGACTAAAGAGATTGCGGTTGTGCAGTACATTTTTCACCCATCATTTTTACATTAGTCTTTTACAATTTCTTATTACCATTTACCAGTAATTTTCTAGCAATCTTTTATAAGTGTCAGTATTATGAATTTCTTCGCATTTATTAGATTCAGTTGTGCGATTCTTCCCTCCGTCACTACTTGCTCAACCCGCCAGTGCTGTGGCTTTGCTGCCACCTAGTGGCCAATATTATTCACAGCGTTCGTCAATGCAGTGCGTTGCTTCTAACACTATGCAGAAAGACTACATTAATTCGAATTTATCTAATGTAATTCATGTAATTCTTAAACACGAATATTTAATTTTACTTGGTCTTGGGTTTATATCATCATTACATCTTGTATATCGATATCATTTTATTCAAGACTAAAAGAGCTGCATGTTATACTGCTATCATCACATAATCTCAACCGTTTGTGTTTAAAAAACCCCAGAAACGATTAACCGTTTAAATCTGTCATCTCTTGGTCACTATATTTCTATACAAGTGAATAAAAGAAAAAGGAATGTGTGGACACCACACAGTTTAATCCCTCAACACACAACTATATGCACATCACACACTGTAAGAATTTTTATATTAAAGATAATATATGTCTCTTATATTTATGATTTATGTTTTTTTTTTACCTCAAGGCCTGAACAGAGAATTATATTTAAATTGTGCAATTATATATAAATTGTGTAATTTCTAGCCGACAGTTCCGTGGATAGACTATGGGGCTGCAAAACTCCTGAATAATCTCTGGTTTGCCATAAGCAGCTCCTGAGGTCCCAGGTTTCGAACCCTGGACTCCAATGGAACTAACCATCAGTCACACGGAAAACAGAAGCTGCGTTCCCATGACAAAATTGTGATTGACATGACACACAGGATTAGCCACCTCATTTACATACGACCAGCCTTCCCAAACTAACACAAAAGAAAGGCTATATCTATACAACTTTATGTGGGGCATGATTTTCAGATTTTACCGTCATTAATTAGACACCGTACAGATGGTGCCTGTACATATGTTTAAAATCTGTATTTTGTATTTTACCCTAAAATACAGGACAAGATATTTTTACATTTTTAACCCTGTCAATAGATTTCAAAGATCTCTTACAAAACAATAAATAGGAAACTAATGTTAATCATAAACAAATAAACAAATAATTACATCCACTACCTCTGTGAAAAAGCAATAGGATAAATTACATTCATCAGATTATTAAAAATAATAAGCAACATGATCTTAGAGGATCAATTCCCACACAAAAGAATGAATTTATGCTCCATGTTAGCATAAATGGCTAAGATTGACGCCCGTCAGCCAATAATGACGGCCTACAACAAAAACAACCACAGAGAACAGGTTCCCGCCTACAAAGCTACCGACATCGTCGGCTATTTAAAGAGCAGGAAATGAATAAACCGTCACAAGCGGAGAATAAGCACAGCATGGAAGACGGCTTCCCACTGGGTGGAAGTTTGGCAAAACTCCAAACCATCTTACAAAACTGTCGTCAGATAAGAACCGCAGTGTCGTTGGGAATCTTTATTTAAATTCGCAAGCTGGAGGAGATAAACCTTTAAAAAAAGCTTTTGTAATCTTACTTGTTATATTTTTGTAGCATGATGCTCCTTGACAGCTAAAAGGTTTAAGGGTTTGCACTAAAAAAACTCCACAAAATGTCTGTATGTATGTATTCATATTGGACTGATAAAAAAAACTGATCACCGCCGTCAGTTTAATTCCCGTTTGGTTTCTTATTCTTGTCCCTTTATCAGCATGGTTCTGCACTGCCTCGTGGTTTGGGTCACAACAGGAAGCTAGTACCGCAGCTTGCCTGGCTGAGGCTTTTGACAATACAGGGCTTCTCATTAGCAGCTGTTTTCAGAAATTGTTTTTGAGACTTCCTGTTCAGGAAAACACCATTCCACCATGTCACCCTTTCTGAGGGTTCTTACATTAATCGTCTGGTTTCCTGTCTCACTAGAACTGGATGTTTTGATTTTAAATAGAAATATTAAATACTGTACTTACAATAACAGTAAATGGTGATGACATTATAGCTTTCCCTGGCTTAGACGGAAAAGAAAAAATCTGTAGACAAAACCTTTGAACAGAATGAACAACAAACACACTCTTCCACTAAAGTGACCGAGTGGATTTATATCGGCCTGTTGGCCTGTTGCAGTGTCTTCACTGAATGGAAATGAAGCATAAAACTTGAGATCAGAAGGGCTGCACAGGTCTAGAGAGGACACTGACCAACAGTCAAGTCAAATATAAATATACATCCTGGGTTTTTTTGTAAAAACGTAATTGCGGGTTACAAGATTTACAATGACAATAGAGCGATTTCAGTAGGGAATGTTTTCTTTGACTGAATCCTATACAAAGAAGCATTTCTGTAATTTCTTGCCAGTAGAAAAATCTTTTCAAGGAGGATTCTCTACTTCCCTGATGTCAGTGCTCACAATGACACCATGACAGACAGGTCCCCTCCTGTCAACAAACCCGACAAAGTAAACTACAGACGGGAGTTTTCTCAACTGCTAGATGAGTGCAGCACACAGACGGCTGTGCCCACATCCTGTTTAACACCAACGCACAAACCAGAATCTACCTGCACGCCTCTACCGGTTCCTGCAGCCGGGACTTCACTGCTTTCCTCCAACAGAAATCACGCCCACAAGCGGAAACCCAAGCATTCAATATTAACACTGAGGTACACTGAGAGTTTAGTGGAGTTTCATTACTCAAAGCATTAAAGGGAATTCAACAAAAAGCCTGGGACTTTGTAAAAAAAAAAAAAAAAATCAAAAGAAAAAAATATATTACTTTGTATAACACACTACTCTCTGTTAAAATTCCGTTGTAATGCTAATGCATTGTTATTTCTAATTATTGTTTAAAACCATCAACATTACAGAGCAAAGAAGGGACCATGCGTAGTTACACAACTGGTATGCGCAGACATTTTTTATATTAAAAAATTACATAACAAGGGGGCAAAACAAGGGGGGTCGTTCAGTTAACAATTGCGACGCGCGTGTGTATTCTCTTCAAACTGACACAGTTGAGCCCTAGAATACCGTTAGAACAATATCAATATATTAACAAAACGGCCCCACAGTGGCGCACACATGAACTAGACGCACGTTGATGCAGTATCCGGCAGTAGTGCTAAGGTGCGTCTATCCACAGACATTACAGGGTGTTATGCCGAGCTATTACAAGAATGTTCTCATCTTTAATACTTATGCCCCACCGACTAGAAGCGCGGGACATTGTATTCCGTTTAATCCTTGAGGAAACCATTATCACTCACCTATTGCTTCGCAGTATCTGCCGTTAAAGCCAGCCGATTTACGATGGCGCAACATATTTATTTATAAACCTACTCATAAACGTACATTCCAAAACTAAATTAACGAGCGAGAAATGTGTTACCAGTCGGCAATAAAACACAACATAAAGATACCGGTAAAACGGAGGCGGAGACATTTGTAATTTGCCACAAACATTTTGTTCGAAGTTTCTGCCCAAAAATATATGATTCTGTATCCTACCGTTTCTTATAGCAGACAACAGCCAGACAGTTGCGCAACAGCGATTTGTTGGATATAACTTACTCTTCAGTTAATGTTGAAAAGAGAGAACAGTAAATACTAGCAATAGTAAAATATACAAAATTGTGGAAAATACCTCTTCGAGAAGGTCCAACTTCAGTTGTCCAGTTTTTCATCGTGGAACGTCCCGGATGTCTGCCAATAATACTTGCGCTCGAGCTTAAATATATCGGCGGGACTCACAAGATTCCGTTCACTTTCTAAGATCTTAACGCACAGCATAATGCAAAATGGTCAAACTACTGTACTTTCTTACTCCAAAGTTGCCTCGCTGTTCAGAGGACCGCACACTGATCTTTCAGTTAAGGATGGTTTAAGACAGCGTGCGACTCTCTTGTTTACAAAGTTTCTGCCATAACTCCGATTGGTCGCTACAACGTAAATGACGACGCCCCAAACCTTTTGTTGAACTTTTGTGAATTGTCGTAATATTAGAACACTAGGTGGCGGTCGTTTACAACAAACCCCAGATGTACTGATTACGGTTGAATTTTTCCCATTAGATTATCATGTTGAAATGTGTCTGAATTGTGTCCTTTTTTCATGTAACCCTAGCGATGTTAATCATCAGAGTTATCTTAGGCAAAGTATATTATAAAACTACTCTAGTTAATTAGAAGCGTAATCTCGAGTTAAGGCCAACGGCTCAATTTGATATTGTGGGTCTCAGTTTGTTTTACCTCCATTCATGATTACCGCACCAGCTACACCTGATTACGACACTGACTATATTATATGTTCATTTTCGCTTAATTCTTGTTATACTATACGATTGCTAATAAACAGGCCTGGTGTGTCTAAAACGTGACCTTGAAATGAATGACTTGCTGTTTTCACTCGACGTTTACTCGAAATACCAAGCAGAAATGTTTATCTAAATCATATCGTCCCATCTGCGACTTCGCTTAATTAAGGAATTTTAATTAGATAGCCTTGAGTCACGGCTCGAGCTTTTCCGAGCACGATCGATTCCTTATTTCGTGGCTCGCATTCGGCTTTTCATTCGGCTTTTCATTCGGCTTTTTCCGCTTATGCTTAATGGAATCCCCGCCCCACTTGATTCCTCCGTTGTTTAGGGACAGTAGAAAGATGGCGGCAGCCCCGCTGTACTGCGTTTGCCGGCAGCCTTATGATGTGAGCCGGTTTATGATTGAATGCGACATTTGTAAGGATTGGTTTCATGGCAGGTATGTTTATAGTCTATTGCTTGGTAATATGTCTGGACACGTCAACGGATCATTGCTTTATGCCCTTGTAATCTGTCTTTAAAAACTCGGGAGTTTGCAGTGTCAATTTCGATTCCCAGGTTAGGGGGTGTGCATGCGTCTTTATTGTGATTTATTTACATCTGCACGAGAAGTCCTCGGAGTTTCAAGCGAAATGTTTTTGCAGGTTCAACTTTATAATTTAATGTAGTTTTTATTTTAAAATTAATTTTGTATTTCTTTATAACGGAAGTTTTTGTGTGATCATTTTCCTCGCAATCGCTCCGATTTAGCTCGCTAACTGTAGTGTCAGCTGAACTAGATAGTTGTCGCATTATCCCGTGTACATACCCATAAAATTATTTCCGATAGAGGTGTTTAGGTCAACATAAATAAGTTATTGATTTTACTACTTTCGACAAGCTAGAGAGGTTTAGGAGTTCGGCATAAACTTGAGGCTATTCGCTATCGTCCAGTAAAAGGAGAAAGATGACACTATAGATCTTATTAACATTTCTTAATAAATATTTCCTTTTTTTATTTGTTTCGTTTTGTTTATTTATTTTGGTGTGTCGACGGGTCCTGTCACCGAGTGCCTACCTGATCCCATGTTTATGAGTTTGGTTTGCTTTAAATGAAGAAACCGTTATTTAGCAAACCCGGTGTTGAAAAATACAATGTTTATCATCGATTTTAAATGCCACTACTAGTGAAATATTCAGATGGCTATTTGTAATCGTTCATTAAACTTGGAACTTGTAAGCATTGCCGAACAAATGTTTTATTAAACCAATCAAAGTAGAAATCGATCATTTTGCTTTAGCTGTTCTTAATACAATTTTTTTTTTAATTGTCAAGCGACATTATGAATATCTGCTAATCCCTTTAGAAGTGTCCGAACCTTCTGATTTGTATAGATTCCTTTAACGGTGTCTGAATAGGTAGGCTATCGATTTGTCCGGTTGGTTTCTCCAACTGGGACATTTAAGTGGTTCACAAGTTTTTAGATTGAGCGAAATACGATCATCTACATTACAGAAGAGAAACGTGAGTGAGAGATGACTTCGAATGGAGATTAAAAATCGAAGTAAACAAAGACGTGAGCCGATTCGAGTTAAAATAAATCTGTTAAATTGCATTCTGTCAATGTTGCATTCTGCGATTGATCATTAATAACGTTTAATTTAACTTTAAGGCACTTTAAAATATACTGAACACAATAAGAAAACATTGTGATAATTGGCCCTTCTCGTTGACAGCCAATGCTGGAAATTTAAATACCCCCCCCCCCCTTAACAAAAATAGATACACGGTGAGAGCCATCTAGTGGATTAAACGCAAATCGTTTCTGTTGTTGATTTGTGCTGTATTAGAAGAGTCGGTTACACGTTTCTCTGATCCTCCAGATAAGAACGTTATTAGAATAATCAGTTGTGTATGCTCTCAACGCTTACATGGCTTACAAAAATCCTGTTTACTCCAGGGGTAGTATGTGGGCGCATGAGACGCATATATATATATTTTTTTCCAAATAACAGGATTTTATACTCATCACCTGGACTGTCCTGTATTTTGTATGAAACCCAACCACTGCTTCATTGACTAAATCCCCATCACCCACCCCCCATGGAGGACCTGCACACACAGAAGTTTTACACTGGATCCATAGTACACGTTTTTAGTGTTCCCTTTTGTTTGTTTTCCAACCATAAAGTCTTATGTAACTACAATATGATGGCAAAACCGTAACCAAGTGTTGAGAAGTTTAATTGGATATTTTGGTAAAAGAAGTGGGTAAAGTCTGATCTACCTCGTGGATGACCTTGGGGACTGTCTGTTGCCACGTGAACCCCAGTCTGGTCAAGCTGGGAGGAATCGACACACCTGCTCGTCAGTAGACATCAGCGTGACAGGAAGCAGAATGCAGCGGGAGGATGTCGGGGTTCACCGGGGACAAAGGGGGGGGCCTTCCTGGCAGAAACTGGAGAGTGCGTGTGTTTACACAGGGAATTTCAACAAAGGGCTCTGAGCAGGGGCCCCTTTTCCATGTCCCCACCCCGGGCCCGTGCAGACTCCCTGGCAGGGCGTGTCACGTAGGCAGGCCAGGGCTTTCTGGCGGCTTATCTTGTGCAGACTGAGAGGTTTTTCCCCTTTCCATTGGTGGGAACCCCCTGCCTTGCTGTGCTCGTTGGGTTTCGCCAATGGGATTAAGCCGTCTAGCCAGGCAGCGGGTTGTTTTGCTGTCAGGCAACGAGCACAGGGTAGTGGGGGGGGTGGTGCGGGAACTCCTCCTTGCAATGCTGTGTGGCTAAGCCTGGATCAACCTGTATGTACAATACGCATGCAGTTCTCAGCCCTTAGGTTTGTGGGTCTCGCTGGGCCTTGGTCGTATGGCCAAGTTAGAGATCGACTGACCATCTCGCTTCCCTGAATCGCCAATTCACTTATTATGGCCTCTTGCGTTTCAGAGGCTGTTAATGAATCAGGCTGGTATATCAACTCCCACCTCTGACACCTCTGCACGCGTTTCCACTTTGCACTTTGAAAAGAATCCACGAGAACGTAAAGTAATGTGATTAGCGGCTGCCATCGTTTCTGTCCAACCTCTGAAAGAGGGAGTTATAGCTCTCCAGGCCGGGGCTGTTCCCTCTTGTCTCGTGGTCCACTTGCTCTGGCTAGCTTCTCCTCTGTGTTGACGTTCACGCCAGGATCGGTGGCGTTTAGGCACTCTGCACTTTTGCCCATTGATATATCATCCATTCATTTTCAGTCTTACCTTATTTTAAATCTAAAGATATTTAAAATGGCCTTTCACTCCCGACCTGGTGGGGTCTCAAACTAAAATGCAGTGGTGCAGGGGCCCAGGGCTGTGGTGAAGCTCAAGGCATAGGTGAGAATGCAGGTCCCACCGGCCAGGAAGACATTTTAAAAGGGGAGACGGCACTAGTTGAAAAAGGGTTAGACTGAAAAGTCCGTTTAGTGGCTGGTTTCGAGTGGTTCCACGCCAATTGGATCTCGTTCTAAGGTCAGACGTCTGTCCTGTTTCCCCAGGCATCTCGTATTACTGATGTCGTTCCGCGTCACCCTGTCTGTCCTACACGGCACCTGTGAATGTTGGGATTGGGAGCTGGGAAATGCTCTCTGGTTTCGTTAGCCTTTGTTATACGAGTATTCTCCTTTAAACGGCGGTACCTTGGTAGGCGTCTCACTTTCTTGTAATGGTCTCCTGCTGGCAGTGCTGAACCTTCACAGAAGTTCCTGAAGATCCTTGTCTGTTCTGGTTGGTTTCTGTCTCTTTCAGCTGTGTTGGCGTAGAGGAGCATCTCGCTGTGGATATTGATGTCTACCACTGCCCCACCTGTGACTTCCTGCACGGACCCTCTCTGAGTATGTGGGGTTTTCAGGGACCTTTCCCCCAGTTGGAATGACACTGTAATCGTCACAGTGAGACCCCGTTGTGCTACGGGGGCTGATGTTGACAATTAATTATTTATTCTTATTGTATGTCAACTCAGTGTGATCAATAGGAGTGTTTCTTTGTGAAGGGCCATGTCACCTGTAATAGCGGTGTGTAAATTGATGGAGAAAAATACTGTAGGCGCTGAGTGTTCCCGCCCACCTCTCTCGCCCCCCCCGCCCCCCGCTCCTGCAGTGAAGAAGCGCAACAACTGGCATCGCCATGACTACACGGAGCCGGACGACGGCACCCGGCCGGTGCAGGCCGGCACACCTGCATTCGTGAGGGAGCTTCAGGAGCGCAGCTTTCCCAGGTGAGACCCCAACACATGCTGATCCTACGTAGCGCCGCTGCTAATCCAGGTTTCGTTTTTTACAGGCTTGCCTTCCTAAGTTTCCAGAACTTTAAAGAATCAGCACTGACACTGCTTTAAAGAATCAACACTGACACGGCTTTAAAGAACCAGCACTGACACAGCTGAGACCCTCGTGAAAGAAGTTAAACGCTATAAAGGGAACCAAGCTAATATCAGTATGCTATTCACTTAGCCCATAACGGTTAGCTGAAGTAAACATCTTCCGCTATGTAATACGGTTCGATGTTCGATGACAGGTCGTTAAGCCCACCTCTGTTTGCAGTGCGGACGAGACCGTAGCGCGGATGCAGGGAAACCAAGTGACCCATAGGTACCTGGAGAAGCAGGGCTTCCACTGCCCCATCATGGTCACCAAGTTGGATGGGCTAGGACTCCAGCTGCCTCCCCCGTCTTTCTCCGTCAGGGACGTGGAGCAGTACGTGGGTAAGGAGAGGGAATTAAATGCATTTCTTCGCCAAGTTGTCGTCACTGTCTGCATGTTATGAAAGAGGCGTCCTGGTGGAAGCGCTTTGTTGTAGCAGAAACCTCATTTCTTTATCATCCTGAGAAGTGCATTCTGTCTGTAATGGGTGCTAATCACTTAAAATAAACCTTAATGACGTAAATAAACGGGGCCCGTGATCAAATCAGGTGAGAGTGCAACCAGGTTCACTGGCTCCGCCCGTTTGCGCTTCCTAAGACATTAATTACCCATGAAGCCATAAGCCAGCTGATGAACGTGGCTTGGCTAACACTGCCCTGCCGGTAACCACCACCCTCCTCCTGTTCAGCGGCAGGCTCTCGTGTTTGTTGACGAGAGAAGGCCCCCCCCCCCCGATTCTTCTAGATCAAAATGCTCTGTGACGCTTAGTCAGAATTTGCCGTTTGGTTGGATAGGATGTGCTCTCTACAACTGCTCCCTCTCGTGACTTAAACTGGGGCAGTACATCCCCCACTCAGCTTCCATGCAGGACACTTGTTTAATGCAGTTTTCGGAGCGTAAGGATGAGAGTAAGGAAGAGAAAGGGTTAATCGCATCAACTCTTCTCTGGGGAAACCAGCCTAAGTGCTTTCTGGGAGGCCACATCTGTGTCACTGACTATTCCATTCTGCACACTGCTCTGCACACTGCCCTACACACCATTCTGCACACGGCATTGCACACTGCTCTGTGTGCTGAAAGGCCTGTCATTTGTCACTTGCTCATGCACAAATTTGTCTCTGTGATTGGTCGCACTTCATTCTCACATCAGGACCCGGAATGATTTACATGGCTCTGGCGTTCACTAAAGGACAGCACTGTGTTTTGGGGGGGGTTCTCCCAATACAAAACAACTTGAAAATCGGTTTTGGAGAAATGGATATAAACGGTTGATCAGATGGAACTTAAATTTTCAATCATCCCTGTGGTTAGCTGCTGGCTAATCTGATGTTTCACCACAGGCTAGCTGCTGGCTAATCTGACGTTTTGCCCGTGTGTGGTGTGAGGGAGCGTAATTGGGCATTTTAAGGTTATTCAAATCTAGCAGGAGTTGCCAGCGCGGCGTGAGGGACGATTTGAAGATTTATTGCAGTGGCTTTCCAGCTGTCCCTTGGCTGCGTGATGGAGTCCACGTTGTAAAGTCCTCCGTGCACGTTGTAAAGTCCTCCGTGAACGTTGTAAAGTCCTCCGTGCACGTTGTAAAGTCC
>JAOVYW010057648.1:0-22871 GCA_025775045.1 Hiodon tergisus | reverse complement strand
ATACTATGTTGTGTTTATACTTGCGGCCCTTCGTCTATAGCCTGATCACCTGATCTGGCCCTCAAGGCCCATTCCACCTCTGAATTGCACACAACGTACGATACCTCCCTACCCCCTTTAAGTAGTATAGTCTGAATATGAGATGTTTTCACTGATGGCACCGACTGCCAAACGGTGGAGTCAATTTCAATTGAACCTATCCAGAGTACTACAGCTACCAGTAGTTTTTCACTTCAAACGTAGTTTTCAACAAGTTTATAGTTGCATATTTTGAAAATGTTAAGGTGTCAAACACTTAACGTCAACAGAAAATATTCACAAGCTGAATTAATCGCAGTTTGTTTTGTGGGTAACGTCACGTTTCCATGACACCGGGGACTACATAGACTCGGCGGATTTAAATGGATGCAACGTTTCCACGTCTCCAACGGGCGGCGGTAGAGTAAGAGAGTTTGATACCTGAAGACGGTTGTAAGCATTTTGACTTCTATCCTCTCCCGTTTCTTTCTTTTTCTGCAAAGCTCCTTATGTGAGTTAGTGGGGTTCGTGTCCTACACTCAGGCTGGCTAGTTTTCGTGTTCGTCTTGCATGTTAGCATGATAAGCATGATTATTTCGACAAAATTGTCTGACCTATCAAAACTTTGGCATCCCAATAACAGCACTTTACATATCTTTATTTAATACGTTTTATATGTGTAGAAGAAATAACATGTTACATAAATAAACGCTATCAAAGATTAAGTTTATTAAATAAGATTAGCGGGTTGTTAAATTTTTTATTTGTTCCCAGCTCTAGTCACACTATTTTCTATTAGTATGACAGAAAATTATTTAATTAAGTTTATCTTTAAATAAGTAAACTTCAATGCTAATCATAAGCTTATTTAACACGGATAATATTTTTAAGTTGTTCGATCCTACAATGTATCTTCATACAGGTGGATACATTTGATTCTCATATAGACTGATAATGGCAACTATGTTGATGGTGAAACGATAAAACCCTTAAATATTAGATTGATGGGACAGTTCACAATTTTTAGTTAATTTTGTAGTTAATTTCAAAACATATATGAGTAGGCTACCTAAAAATTAATGTGACCGACTATGACTGTGACTGACTGTTAAACTGAAATAACAGTAAAACGTGTGGTCTATTATACTGTGTACTTGTCTCTCTTTCCGACGCGGAAAAACGGCGTTTAAATTACGTTAGTTAAAGTATAAAATGGAAAAGAGCATTACACGTCTTACTGCTTACAATTTAATCTTATGGAAAAATTTATGACAATTTTAAGATTTATAAAATTGTTAAATTTATTGCATTCATTTTTCATAGCAAACGATGTTTTATTTACTGGTTCGTTTACAATTAAATACCGCTTTTCATTATTGTGTTATTAAGTACTAAATACACAAAAACTGTGCTTAAACTGAATTTAAACTATCTAATCTCTATTCGTCATTGTTTCTTGGCTTGATTTTTCAGAGGTCTTGATGAAAGATGTAAAAGAGGAAAATCTGATTATTAATGGATGTAAACTCTACAATCAGACCCAGCAGAAGACATTCCAGCACTTTTTGTTAATTTTGACAGATTTTATATCAATTTGTCTGCCACTTACTTTTTCCCCTTTTCTATTTACAAAACTTTATAACTTTATAAAAGGAAACATCATGACTGTTCTCTGATCCCTGATTTTATGGTAATGCTACTCATGTCAGAAGGGAGCTTTTCCATCCGAGGCAGCGGCAGCCGTCCGCAGTCCTCCTGCAGTTCTTCGGGAGATACGAGCTTATCATTGTGCCTCTGAAGGTGGGCGAGAGCAGCCCCCTAAGCACCCAGCCTAGTGAGTCTCTCCAGGCCCAGCGCAGCAGGGCCTGCTTGGGGACTCCCAACCTCAGCCGCTTCTTCTGCAGAAACAACCCCCAGCCCCAGAGAGTGTGTCACATCAAGGATCAGTGCACCTCTTACTTTGGCATATGCTGGTGGTACTGCTTTTAGCCTCTGACAGTTGATTTTCTCATTGTGCAACATAATTGTTGACGCATTCGTCTGTAAATGCCTTTATAAAAGAGGCAGAAATATACAATAACCATGTTAGCCCTGCTATGTAAATTTTATTTGTTTATAAAGCAGTTTATATAAACAAGGATTCCTCTATTGTGTGTCCGCAGTAATGGAGGGACCTGCCTGATATGCTATTCATTCATGGTGCACTTTATCTATTAGTCATGTCTACTTGGGAGTCTCATTGTTTACTTGGGAGCATCCGTTTATCTGAGTTCTAAGTTCAGCTGGCCTTTTACGAAAGTTGTTTACAGAGGGGAAAGTGGTTTCCTCTATAATGCTTCTGAGAGTAACAAGAATGTTGGGGCAAATTCTAGAACTGAAAGGTAGTTATTGTTTTTTGGGTCGTTGTATCTGCTTGGGGGAAGTTGTAAATGTTTAACTGAGACCTTTGTTTGTACTCATTCACCAAGCGGGCTAATGCAATAAATGAATACATCAGTTGTGTCTTAAAAAGGAAAAATGGGAAAGAGATAAATGACCCACTGTCTAATGTTGGAGGCTTAAAACATGGTAGAGTTGGTGAAGTTGGATAGTATTGAGTCACATTGCTGTGGGCTATTCCTTGAAATGCAAATGGAGAGGCAATATGATGAAAACCTTGTGTGTTTTTGACAGTGACTGAAGCGTGAGGAGTTGCAGGATATAACTGAGGTCGGACTTTTAGGCCCGGTGAATTCTGATAGAGGTGAATTTGCCAGGACAGGGTGTCCACATTGAAATTTAACCACTTATAATTACAATGCTTCAAAGTTGTTCCGTTATTTGTCTAGTTCACCCTGTGTATTTATTTATAGTTAAAATTCCGAAGCCAGATCGCTGCTCAGGTCATTCCCTGGATAAACATGAATTCTTGCCTCCCAGGCAGTGGGAACTCTTTTTCTTGGCAGACCAGGCCTCTAACAGCCCTCGGGAGCTCCAGGGAGTGTCCAGCTTATGGTTAGCATTCCCTTTGATATTCATTCCCATGAGGCTACGATCAAAATGAATGGAAATTACCTGAACATGCAGAGTATCCAGGAAATTGTGTAATTCAATCAGGCTCTATTAGGCAAAACACCAAATTCTGTACTTGAAAATTGCCCTGAGGATTAGTGTAGTAGATTGGTTTTCTATAGTGAAAATTATCAGTTTAACAGGGCCACTCTGAACTGATGAAGCAAAGGTAAGAGCGTTTGTAATATTGCCAAAGACTATTTCTATCCTTGGTGAAGTGGCCTCTTTTTATTTTTAACCCACAAAATGCCAACATAGCAAATGTAGTTTATAAAGGCAATTGGTAAACAATGGAATGTAAGTTATTATTTTAGACATCTGCTGTGATGTGCGCTGACCTGTTGTATACTAATCTGTGACTGTGACATGATATGAATTGCTTTACACTGTGGCCCATTGTATCCTGTCGCACGCTTAGAGAAAGACCAGATGATGACCCTACTGTGTGTGGCGGTAGCCTGGAGGCCTATTTCGGGGCAGGTGTCCTCTGAGGAGGACCCGGTACTGCTGGAGATGAAGTCCCCCATCCCTGCCTCCGGGCTGAGCCGCATCAGTGAAGACAATTGTACCGTCAGGTACAAACGCTGAGCTGCATCGTGCTTTGAGGCAGCTATACACTCCAGTCTGATCTTCACACAATAGTTTTACAGAAGTGTAAACCTATACAATTCATTTGAAACTGCAAAAGAAATACAGGCCTTGTAAAATACATACCATAGCTTTACATACTTGGTATTGATTGCATGGATTGATAAAAAAAAAAAAAAATCTAATAATCAAATAATATTTTGAAATGGTATTTCCCCGATCCTAATTTAAGATGTAAATCAGGTAAATACACACACATATATATCAAATTGATTTGAATAAGAAAGTTATTTTATGAAAAAAGGTAGATTCTTAAAAAATGTACCATGTATGACAATAAAAGTAATTTGGGTTGTGGAATTAGCTTAATGCTTCAGCTTTTTCTTCCAAAAAAAGCCAGTTAATGAATGTAACCATGTGCATGAATTTTTTTTTGTAGTAAAGGGACCCAGATGTCAGCTTCTGACAAGGAGAATCTTGACTATTACAATATTGTGAAGTTTCCTTTAGGCGATATAGAGGCACTTGATTTAAAGAGCATTGATTAATTTAATGCAAACCATTCGTAGTGCCCAAGTGTGAGGTTCACCACATAAAAAAGACAAAATTTTCAGGGAAAGAGGAGGATGACAAAGCAGAGCCAGAGAGGGCCGTGTCCAGGCTCCCCAGTCAAAATGCGAAAGCCCCAGAAGACAGTGAGGGCCCTGACCGCTCCCACGATGTGCCAGCTCAATGAGAAGGTGTTCCTACGCTACACCAAGACAAGCCGGTGGCGCTGTTCCAATTCCAGACCGAGTGGCTCGATTTTTCCCAGCAGGCGGTCGGCTCTTCCGTGGCCTGAACACTGATCTGGCAATACGCGTCTCTTTCGCTGGATGCCTGATGCCCCGTGTGTTTTGTTCGTTGCTACACCCTTTAGTGCATTCCCCATAAACTTTGTGGATTTTGTATGAGAACTCTTGCCATTAGACGTTTACATTAGCCAAGCTCAGGACTTTCCTTTTAGATCCACAAGAACAGGGACGAAGAGGGGGAAAAAAACAACATAAAAGATACATCACCTGGTACACATGTTTAAGAATAAAGAACTCGCATGTCCAATGAGCAGTTGTGTACACCCAAAATCAACAGACAAAAAAAACAAAAAAAAACTAACCATGTAGTCCATGTTATATTAACAAGAAAACACAAGTTGAAGTTTACGCTATATCACCTTCTTACTCCTAAGATGAACTGAAATTATTGTGGTTAGCCTTTTGTTTTTTAAATACCCACTTCTTAAATGCCTTTAAACCTGAAGAATTAAGGAGCACTAGTGTAAAATCTACAGGTACTCTCAACAAGGATGTTGAATTACAAATAAACTGATTTAAAGTTTTTGGATGGTATGTCAGGCACTTAACTCTTAATCATCCCATTGACACAGTGTGTCTGTATGTGGTTCTCTCTGATTGGTTCAGAACAATCTGAGTCTTTATTCAGGCAAGCTCCTCCTTTTAGTCAACAGTGGTACTGCCCCCCTCCCAGCTCATAGGGTCCAGCACGTAAAGATGACCCCTTGGCAGGCATGCCTTGCCAGGTACAGAATGACACTATGCGACATTGCTAAGCAAATCATCCCTTATCAATGCCCTTTATGTATTTAGATATCTCCTACCAAAAAAACCCCAACGCTTTCACAGTCACAGTCATATCAGCTCGTCACTGTTGGTTGATTAGGCCACTATACAAGACCGATAAGACCTTGATGTAAAATAAATGATGAAACCAAATCTTCAATCAATTTATCAACCTTTGTGAAATAAAAACAGATGGCTCTTCATTGCTGACGCTGCAAATCTAAAACTGTAAAGCCAAAAACACTCTTAATAAACATCTTGTTTAAAACCAAGGGTTGGCAACACAGGTTGATGGCTTTTAGTAAATTATATTTTAAAAAAATTTAATCTGAAAACTGAAATGCATATATGCTGCATTCAAATAAATCTATGTAGATATTTTAATACATTTTCTTTTGTACTATCATTAACAGGAATCATTAAACGTCATTAAATCGATTTTCCTTAAATCTGATTTTATAACCGCCATCACGCGATTAATTTTCAATGTGCCCAGACCGGTTATAAAATAAGGCGCAACGCTCAGGTCTGTCGTCATCAGATTGCGCATACAGTTTATTGGACGGAAAACCAAATGGAACCGAAGAACATCTGATCAGTTTAGTTGGCTTTATTGAGCATTGTAGTATTTTCTCTGGATCAGTCTTTTCAAACCCTTTCACCTGGCCAGTTTGTAGTGATAATATATACTTTATTGTAAATGCTTCGACATGTTAAGAAAAAATTAATGAGGTAATGTAACTACGTGCTAGTTCCTGCTCGCATATTTCAGATAGTTTAATGGCAATGCTCATGATATTGACATATTCTTCAACAATAAAGGATCACTTGATTTTCTGTCTAAACACAATATATTCGTGGCTTAAAACGTGTAATGCATACACACTGTAACCACCTGCTTTTCTTAATTGTAAAAGCTTTATGTTCCACACGCGACTTCACAGACGTATTTTTTTTCCCTCGTCCTAGTGCGGCGTCAGGAAATGTAACGTCATCTGAGTAGTTTGACCCGATTTGGAGAACACACTTCTACCGTGTTCAATAAAGCCACGAACATTTAGGTGAAAGGTTCAGCCACAAAATAATAATAAAAAAGATTTATTTTTAGTATAAATATATTTTTTTACGTCAGCTATAAAGTTCTTTTCCCTGTATTGTACTAACGGAGATATTATAATCGAACCTCCAGTTCATTGACAAAGAAATACATTTTAATTTTGCTAGCTAATACCAGCGAAAGTGACGTAATTTATTCAAGCAGCGTATATATAAATCTAATTTCCAAAGGGAATTATTGATCGTAGTTTAATCATATTTAAATACGTTTTAAAATGAAATGTGAACTTAAATAATCCGTGATATTGTTTTGCAACAGTAGCAAGTGTCACTAATGCCATTACAACTATTGCATCTGTATGGTAAGATATCCTATCCAGGTTATCTGCGTCGTGAGAATGCATCTATGAAAATGTCAAGAGATTCTCAAATCTCAGCCCTGCTGGTTAATAATTGACAAGAGTGCGTGAACTTAGTACTTCAGCGTGGAGTTTGGAATCTGCTCTTCCACTCTGATAAACTAATTTGAGTCGCTCTGAGCGCCTGTCCACCTTCTTGAGCTGTAAAGGGCTGTCAAATTCGTAGTTCTTAGTACCGTACTGATTAAATAGAAGAGGCATTATGTTAAAATTAGCTGTGATTTTACTTTGTACAATTCCATCTGCTTGTTCTGCTTCTGCCAAAGGTGAGTGATGCACATCTGCTATCTTTCAGTAAAATCAGATGGTTATGTGTTGTATGGTTCTTATTCCCCATTGGGTAGAAATGTACCTTAAATTAATCCTGTATTTAAAAAAAGATCTGCTGTAACAATTTTGTACATGTGCACACATTACAGTACCATTGTCTTGGCAGTAGGGACACATTGCATTTAATTAATTGCTTTTGAACTTACATTTTTCCTAACAGCCATGCTTAAGGACCGATCTAATTTCTTTAAATGCAGGGTGACAGGGTGTATCTGTCAGACAAATCTGAAACTGCCACAAAAAGGGTATAACGTCTGCTTTTCTAAGAAAAAAAAGAACCAAGTTTCAGGACAGATGAATGAAACTCTGGTATTCTGCAGATTCTGTGTCGGGAGCTGTGCGTATACTTTCAGTGGCTAGTTATGATGCAACCTTATGCTGACACGTCAGTCTTCTTGACAACTGTTCAGATGCAGACCAGGCATGGCCAAAGAGCTCATTCGGAAAAGGAATTAAGAAAACAAGCATAAATTGAAAAAGGTGGTTTTCGCTTATTACTAGTCTGTGCTAAGTTTTGGTACAAAAAATGCCAACGTTTTGACGTTTTTCACTGTGAAGTGAACAGATGAAAAAATGTCTTAAGAGTGATTAGAGGTCACAGCTCAGTAAACTTTTCCCATTAGTGGGATATGTATGGCCAATAAGAGTAGAAAGTTAGACGTGGCTAAATGATAGAATAATTTTGTTCCTTTGATGGCCAGGTCATATTATAATCAATTTATTTCCAATTTCCAAGTATCCTTATTTGAATCAGGATACATTTAAACGCTCAAAGAGTAGTTGATCCTGTGCCAGGTGATTTAAACTAAATATTTAACTTAATGCACTAAGATGCTGCAGATGAAATAATATCTTGTTCTCGTGTTTGCATTGAAATTGTTATATATTTTGAGCTTTAAAAGTTTTTGATAATTTATTTAAGCTTCGTTTTTATCAGTTAATTTGATCAGTTTGCATTTCACCAGCGCTCATTGGCCAGTCAATGCCAGTCAGCGAATTGTGAGCCAGAGGCCAGCCACATAGTAAAATTAAGACAAATTGCCAAATGGGGATGTGGTTGAATATTAGGTAGGATTAGAAGTCTTCTCAGAAGCTGCAGCTAACAATTGTCAGATTTGGTAGTATAGCATGAAAATCAAAGACGGTTTCTCAAATAGGTCCTCCATTGTAAAGATTGTTGACTCGGAAATGGAATGCTGTTGCCTTCTACTTCTTTGTTTTCACTGAAAACAACTTTCCTCTGTAGATCCAGGTGGGAGTGTGGGGCTCAGTCTGATTAATGGACAGCTGTATAAATTCAGCTACTCCACGGAGGTGCTGGTTGACAGGGCCAAGGGGTCGGCCGAGGGCAACGCCGGCTATAGGATTTCATCCAGCGTTGACATCAACTTAGTGTGGAGAAACCCAAGCAGTAAAGACGATCGGCTTCTCCGAGTGGCGGTATGTGGGTCTGGGTTATATGTGGGTGCTGGGTCCATTTCCTCTGTCAGCAGCAGGAAAAAGTAAACCAACTGTGATAGTGATGAAAGAAGTCTTTTATTTGATATTGCCTTCTGGGAAACCACCGCTTCCCCACCAACCCTTGTAGGAGTGCGGTCACAGATTAAGTAGTTGTATTGTACCAAAATGCATAGATCTTGAGATGGATCTAAGTCAGGTTAATGATTTAGATTCCACCATGAATGCCTTAAAGGTTAGCATTTGAAAAATTGGTGCTTTGCTTAGGTTAATGCTTCAAAAAAGGCCATTCAGCCTTCAAGTCTGGCTTTAAGTCTGGGATGACCCAGGTGTGACTGTGCTTTCTTCCTCTTTTGACCTCTCCACTCCACAGATCAAAGATGTGAAGATGGAGAACGTTACACCCCGCCCGGACAAGAAGAACATCTTTCTCGGCTCCACCGCTCAAAGCATTCTGGGAAAAGGGAATCTGGCTGCGTTACAGAAGCCTTTCCTTGTGCACTTGAAGCTTGGAAAGGTAAGGGATAAGGACACCTATGCGCTTCATGAACGGTCGATGTCTAGCTCGTTTTTTGGCTGCATCGAATTAATTTGCTTTCCAGGAATAAACTTTGCCTCCCAAGGTTGTGATCGATGTTATAGATTTTTTTGTTGTTGTTGTAAATTCTAGGACCTCACTTCCAGGAAAGTCTCCTTTTCGCATCATTGCTCGTTGTAGTGATGTGACTTTATATCTACACACCAATCCGTGGTGGTCTCTGTTTTGTAAAGTGTAGGATGTTAGTTTCAGACAACAGTGAAATTATTACAGGCCATTCTCGTGTCCTGCAACATTGTAGTCTATCTAGTCTTTGGTGCATAGAGCGACGTGTCTGTTCTTCCTGGTAAATACGTACAAAAACCGAACTACGATAGCTTTTTAAATTTCTTTAAAAATTCGGGGTATGCGATACCCTGAAGTGCGAATTACAACTGCTCTTCTAAAGCAGAGCTGTATATGTTTGAGTTCACCGTAGGCGAGGATTGAATTTCGGACCAGGTTCTTGTACATCGAAAGGGGCTGTGCAGTGTCCCCCCTCCCCCCTTCTCTACCTCCACCTCACGGCACACGTGTTCAAAGGTTGAGGTGTTGGGAAATGAAGTGCTACTGGCTTTTCCTTGAGACTGAGCTGTTATCAGAAATAATTTCACTGCACAGGCTGGCGTTCTTATATTGTACAACGGCCAAAGGGCAACTGACAGGGTGAATGACATCACTGACCTTTTGTCTCTAAGTCACTGTTAAAGGGAAACGGTTAAATCCTGATTGATTAGATAAGTGGGGTATCTGGTTTACTCGGGTGCTTCCGAGACAGCAGCAGCTTAGAGTGGGGTTCACTGGCTGAACTCATTCTCTCTTCGGCTGCATTTGAATTGATAATTGACTGTTTCTAAAAGCACCTTTTCAATTCCACCTTCTTCATTCTCTCTTCGGCTGCATTTGAATTGATAATTGACTGTTTCTAAAAGCACCTTTTCAATTCCACCTTCTTCCACCGTCTTCTTTAGAATGTAATTAAGTGGTCACCAATTGTTCAGAGCAGTCTTTAATAAACTCTTAACGCTAGGGATTCCTGAAGAGATTTAGTATGGTTTATCTATTTACTTATATTACTGGGCAAGGTTTACTTAAGTCGGTTCATTTTTTGTTTTGTTTATATGATATCTATAGGTCGTGATATTGAAATGTTGTCAAATTAGATCATTAATACTCAGGAAACCTAATGATGATACCATTCTTCAAACATTGATTGTGATGTAGAAATGTATTATTCTTGGTTAATAGGTAGGGTGTCAGGTAGAGTGTTTAAATCGTTAAAAGTTTGATTAATGGTGACTAATTTGTGGAAGAAACCTCAAACAGTTTTTTTCTGTGTCATTAAATACTTATAATTTTGTTTAGAATATAAAGGTCAGTTATGTTCTCAAAACACATAATACAATTAATCATGCTCTGCTTTATGTGATATAATGTAATCCATGCCGTGTTCTCCTGTTGCAGGTTAAAGGCCTGTACTCCTACCAGAATGACCACGTCGTCATCAAAAACCTCAAGAGAGGTCTGGCTAGCCTGCTCCAGCTCCAACTCACCTCTGGGAAAGTGGAAGAGGTATGCTCCACCTGTCAGTCAGGACAGGGCTCAGATGTACTGCAGCAGGTGGCGTATTGGTTGAGGTATTTGACTTGCAACCTGTCGGTTGTAGACAGAATTCCCGGCTTTAGTTAGTGCTTGAATAAATAACCATCCGTATAAATGGGCGAGGTATGAAATTGTATGCTATGTCAGTGGGTGGAAGTGTCTGCTTGGCATATATACACTAAAGTGTGATGTAATGCTGGCAGTGGTGACTGCTGTGCTATTACAGACGACCACGTGAGTGTAAGGTTGGCATAATGCATTGAAACTTATGGTGGTGAACAGGGTTGTGTTCTCCCTCTAAAATAACGTTAACACGAAGCCTATAGGATGGAATCCTCACGTGAATTATTTTTGTTTGGCCCAGTGTACATCAATTGAGGGTCATATAACAAATAAATTCAGTTTGTTTGGAGCAAACAGATTGTAGTCCTCCTTCTGATTCTCGCTTTCTTCCTTTTTTCTCCGCCCAGGTGGACGTGTCTGGAAAGTGCTCTGTGGAGTACAAGGCTGGTAAGGATCATGTGACGCGAGTCAAGGCGGTGGAGAGCTGCAAGGCTGCACAGACGGGCTTCGCCACGCACAAGCAGGTCAGTGGCCTGCAACACGTCTAGCTAGCAAAAGCTAGCTCTGTGCATGCCTTCCGGATTACCACACAACTGCCTGGGAGGGAGCGGCAGCCCTGAACTGCTGTTCAAGCTTTAAACTGATCCTAATAATATCAGCGATGAAAGCTGCTCGCTGTCAGGCACTTCAACCACGGTCCTCCCTTCAGGACTAAGTCAACAATTTCTGGAAATCAGGCAACATTCCGCCAGATGATCCAAGGGTAAAATTGGGAAAATGGAATGGCACTCTACAGCTTGTGTAGAACATATATTTAGGATATATTTAGTGGGAAACGTAGATATGGGAGCAACGTTTTCATTTCAAGACCCCTGTGGGGATCTATGTTTGTATTATTGTGGACAAGTTATTTTACCCAAAGGCTCCAATAGAAGCTAACAAAAAATACTGGCTGTCAATTTCCTGGAACGGGCCCTCACTGATACTCCACTCTTTTGCTCTTATAAAGCAGAAATGCTGCTTAGTTACAGTTGGCGCCCATCTGTCACCACTCCCTGTGATTGAGTGCTGTCCAATCCCCGTCTCCCCCTCAGGTCCTGGCAGTGAACGGCAAGTCGTCCTCTGTCACAGAGTTTACCCTGCGGGACGGCTTCATTAAGTCCGCCGTGTCCGAGGAGACACACGTCTTCTCTGTCAACGCGCGCCACACCATTGCCGCCAAAATCGTGTCCAGGTAGGTCTTTGCCTGGGTTAATGCAGAACCCAATCCATAGTATACCAGGAATTCACTATTTCGGTGATTTGACTCTTGGGTATTCCTATGTCGTCTATGTCATCTAAGTGTTATGCGTCTTACCGTGTGGATGGAGCGAGAGGAAAGTTATGTTGCTGAGAGATTTAATCGTTTGATAATTTCTTTCCTCAGACAAACATTGGAGCTGGTGAAGACAGAGGCTGGTCCCCAGGAGACCGCTGGAAAAGATGTCGCTGGTGTTATTAAAAGCCTGGACCCCAAGTTTGTCTCGATCACCCTGTCAGCAGAGAAGGTCAAATCACAGTGCAAGGGCTGTCCGTCGGTGAGAAACCCCAAATCGCCATGGCACCGATGTAGCGAATCTGCTCTAATGTAAAAATCTGTCAAATCAAAAGTACTGTTGTTCATTGAGCAACGAAAGGTCTGCCTGGCAGTTAATCAAACTCCTTGGTCTGTGACATTGTATAAATGTGGGCGTAAAGATAAAACTCTGATGATGGATGCTCAGTCAGATAAGCCAGTTTCTCAGTGTCTGCAGTAAGGTGAGGGATCACCTCCTCTTCCATTTTTTTCATCCTAGTTGTGGGAGCACTGGCAGGCCATCCGTAAGGAGCTTGAGCCAGAGAGCCTTTACAAAGCTACAGCTCCCCGTAGCTTCCTGGCCCTCATCCAGACCCTAAGGAAGGCCTCTAAGGAGGAGATCCTTAAGGTGCTGAAGAACTGCAGCAAAACTGCCCTGTAAGTCCCCACCCATCATTTCGCCTCCAGTGTGTCATGTGAAACTTTCTTCACTTTCTGGACACAAAGACACCATTTCCCATCATACCTTTCTCTCTGAATGAGCTGTCGACCTTGTCTTATCATTCCTTTCTCTCTGTACAAGATGAAAGCTATGACATATTTATTTCTGAGGGAACGTTTTTCATTCCATCACGTTGTTGGTGTTCTGTCATTTATGTTAATCCGCAGCTGGGGCATAAACATCGCCGGTAGTTACTCCCAGGACCATTAAGTCGTTCTCTTTTCCCCCGGCAGGCCTCAGATGGTGGATGCCGTCACCTCTGCCCAGACGCCTGCCTCTCTGGAGGCAATCCTACAGTTCCTGGATTTCTCAAAACCCGATATAGTCCTCCAGGAGAGGTTCCTCTACGCCTGTGGCTTTGCCTCCCATCCCAATGAGAAGATGCTCAAGTCCCTGCTGGTGAGCACTGCAGCCTTTCGACTCTTGATTTTCCCCCTGCGAAAATTAGCACGTTTCCCTTCTGTAATTAAACAATGTCTCCGTAATCACTTTTCGACTCCCATTATTTAAATAATGCTTTATGTCTGTCTGGCAGTGATGCTATAAGCGTACTTGAATTTTCATGATTCATTGAGCACCATCTTGCGCTGCCCAGGGTGTCTGGAATGGGAAGATTGCCAGCAATGACATCAAGGAGTCAGTAATGATCATCATGGGGGCTCTGGTGCAAAAGCTCTGCCAGAAAGGGGGCTGTCAACTGCCGGTGAGTCCGCTGTTCTCTAGCTTTTACCTGGAATCATGTTCCCGAAATGCTGTCGTGAGTTTGTGCGAAGACTGCCCAGTCGCCTGTTTGCAACAGGACGGTAGTGCTCTGAGAACATTGCGCATTTGCCACGTTGCGGACCGGCATTTCCATTTAAGCCTGTTGGAACAACGACCACAACAAAAACTAATGACAATATCAAGATGAGATTCTGATGAAATGCCAAGAATCGTTTTAAGAACAGTTAAATCCCACATCACCTGTAAGCTGCTGTGCAACTTTGTGTCCCCCTCCTCCAGACGGTGGTGCAGGTGAAGAAGCTGATGCTCGAAGGTGCCGAAAGCGCACAGGAGGAGTCTGAGGTGCAGATGTACCTGCTGGCCCTTAAGAACGCCCTGCTCCTGGAGGCCATCCCCGTGCTCACTAAGTATGCCGAGTCTGAGGTCGGGGCCTACAGCACCATCTCCATCACCGCACTGCAGAGATACGACATCGCCCTCATAACCGACGAGGTAGGAAGCCCTAACCCCTACTGATAGGCAAATTGTGTAACATCGGTGTAAAAGCTCTCCAAACCAGACTCTTTTAAATGCACTGCAGTCCCGCTAAAACATGCCTTTGAAGTCATCAGCCAGTCTTCAGTGTCGTTGGGTTACATGTGATTCGGTGATTTCTGAACGAAGGGATGGCATTCATTGCGAACGTGGCCTGTGCCTTTTCCACGCTCCAGGTCAAAAAGACGCTGAACCGGGTGTACCACCAAAACAGGCGGGTCTTTGAAAAGAATGTGCGGGTGGCTGCTGCTGATGTCATTTTCAACAGCAACCCCTCCTACATGGAGGTGAAGAACCTGCTGCTGTCCATCGGGAACCTTCCCCGTGAAATGAACAAATACATGCTTTCAAAGATCCAGGATATCCTGCAGTTTGAGATGCCTGCCAGGTGGGTGCTGGGAAGATTCACTTGGTACAGTGTCTCCAGTTAAAGCATCATTTTGATACAATTTTGCTATAAGGCTACAAAAAAAAAATGGTCGAGATTGTTGGCTCACTCGGGATTCAAATACTTTTGATCGGTTCTTGATCCTTTCATTTGTAAACAGAAATACTGCTTAATTTCTCTAAGAAAGACGTTTTATTGCTTCTTCTTTTCAGCAAAATGGTCCGGCAAGTCATGAAAGACATGATCTCGCACAACTACGATCGCTTCTCCAAGATCGGCTCATCGTCTGCCTTCTCCGGCTACGTGATACGTGGGTGGTGCCGTCATCTCTTTGGAGTGCCTTTTTCGTGCCGTGGTCGCCATAGATGTGGAATTGCATGCCCTTCCTTTATAGACGTGCGACAAAGGGCAAACCCAGTTTATCTGTAGCAGCGATCGACGCTGTCTTATTGCAGGAAATCCAGACATCACCTCTACCTACAACCTGGACATCCTGTACTCCGGCTCAGGCGTCCTGCGGAGGAGTAACTTGAACATCTTTGCTTTCAGTAAGGATGCCCACCTCCATGGCCTTCAGGTAACACACATGATCATTCGGGTGCTCTGTCCAGCACTCACTAGAAATTAGTCATTATGCCGCTAAAGTTATTATTATTTTCATAATATCCAGAACTATTCAGAAGTTCATTTGCCTGATAAAGGGGAGCCGTTTACCAGCTAAAACGGAACTACACTGCTATATTGAATTAAACCGTCTTTGCTTGCACCTAATTTTTGGTGCCACATTCCTGATTTCTCTTGATGTGTCTATTGCATGGGAGAAGGGTTGCTTCGTGATGACCGTGACCGTGCCAAACTCTTGCCATCCAGGTTGCCATCGAGGCACAGGGCCTGGAGTCTCTGATCGCGGCCACCCCCGACGAGGGCGAGGAGGACCTGGAGTCCTTCGCCGGCATGTCGGCCGTGCTCTTCGACGTGCAGCTGCGTCCCGTCACCTTCTTCAAAGGCTACAGTGACCTCATGTCCAAGATGTTCTCCCTGTCCGGGGACCCCATGAACGTGGTCAAGGGCCTCATCCTGCTGACGGACCACTCCCAGGTGAGACGTCAGTCAGCCTTAACCATTGGTCCAACATCATTCTACAGCCCTGAACTGACTACACTTAATGCACTAGGGAGGCAAGGGAGGGTTTTAGCCTGCTATCTCTGCTAAGCCAACAATCTTTTAATGTTAAAGTGGATACAGTTGCTATTAGGTTGCTTAGTCTTTTGCCATAACTGTTTAGCCACTGTAAAATCTGTAGTTATCATTCCGGTTTATTAGCCCATCTCCTCTGTCGCCCTGTATATTTATATGGGCTCTTTCCATATTTGTATGATCCTTCCAAGGTCCAGCCATGGCGCTGTGTGCAATCACTGTGTATCCAGACTGGTTTTTGAATTCCTCCATCTCACCCCCTCTTGTCCCTCTTCCAGGTCATCCAGTTACAGTCTGGGCTGAAGGCCAGTTTGGAGTTCCAAGGGGGACTGGCCATTGACATTTCAGGTGGCATGGAGATCAGCCTGTGGTACCGGGAGTCCAAGACTAGTGTCAACAACAAGTAAGGGCTCCGCGTCAGGGCCGTTTGCGTGCCCTTCCCAGCCCGGCTTTGACTGTGGATAACCCCAGGCTCTGTGCGCGGTGGAGGTCCTTGAGATGCATAGGTGCTGGTGGGCTATAGAGCAAGGTCACGCTCTATTTCAGGGTGTGATTATTTGGGACATGGCGCACATGTGCGCGGCTGCCCCTGTGAGGACTAAGACTTAACTGCAGAGAACCTGATTCGTTAAGTTATGAGGGTGCATCTATGACACACTGTTGATGGTAGTCCTGTAAATCCTCTGAAATTCTGAAATGTCTCCAGAACATCTTAACTATTGAAGAATCCTAAGTCATAAGGCAAATCCAATGACCACTGTGATCTGAAAATATGAGTAGACTTCTATAACGAACCATATTTTCAGATGTCTTGGAAAAACCTTGTTTCGGGATATCTCAATTTTTAACTTTTTTTTAAAACGCAAATTAAGGTCTCATAAACCTCCATGTTCTGTAATGTTTTATTACCTCTAAAAATAATACAAAGTTATTCAGTCATTTCTGAAAAGTTTTTTATTTTATTTTTTAGATCAATTGAGGAGTTTTTCACAGGACACTGAAAAGACGCATTCGTGAAATTAGATCTGTGGTTTCTAAATAAGGGTGCAAGTATTTGAATTGATGACAGCAAGTAGATGAAAATATTTTGCACTTGGCCTGAAAAGGTGCAGATATACTTAATTTATCTTTGTTTTGAGTTGCTGTTTTGGGTGGTGTTTGGCCCTGGATGTGTACCACACAGGGGAATGGCAGGGGCAGGTGTGTGAATCAGTGCCATGCATTTCCCTCCCTCTAGTGTTAAACCAGTGGGCTATCTATAGGGCCATAACAAACAGGAGTAGTATTGTGGCCAAACTGCTTCCATAAAGCCACTATCCATCTTGGGTGTGCAAATATACACACTATGGAGGTTGTGTTTTCAGGTGCTGCTTGGCATTTGTCCAACGTATATTGAAAACAAAAATGGGAGAGCGGTTAAATTAGCACAACGGGCTAATATCGGTTCAGGTGCTGATGGTTGTAAAAGGTGGGACTCTCATAAAGTATCATGCAATGCATCCTTGGGTAATGTTCTAAGCAGTGATATAAGTAAACATTTTCATGTTAACTGAGGAATGGGAGTGCCCGTTTCCTCTTATTATAGATGGTTTCCATTCGGTTTGCGACACGCTGACTTTTGCATTTCAGATGGTGTCAGTCCATTGTTAGATTCATAAACATAAATTTAAATACTCCAATAAGCAATTTATGTATGCAGTACTATACTTGCCTACAAGTACCTTCCTTCCTGCAGCAGAAGTGTGTTGATGATGAGAATGGAGGGGACAGCCAGGATTGTCTCTTCTGTCCTCATTTCCCCAGGGCTGCTATTGTTATGACCGGGAACGTGACGGTAGACATGGACTTTGTGCGCACCGGAATGGAGGTCAGCTTTGAGACGGAGGCCTCTCTGAACTTCATCACTACGGTCCAGTTCTCCGAGTACCCGTTCCTGATTTGCATGCAGATGGACAAGGCCACCTTCCCTTTCAGGTACCACTGTGGGAACATGCACCATGACCCAACTCGCTCATTTGGAAGTCTGTTCATCTTATATATAATATATATAGTCCCATACCGAAGCTCATCCTGTCCGGACCCTAAAACCCAGCATTATATTCATGTTAATTATGTTTGCTGCCGCATACTCTTTTCTAGGATTATCAGCACTTTTGATCAGCATTTATAGATATGTTCACTTTGCCACAACTTGCCACTGAAAGCGGTCTCAGTCTCTCACCGGTCTCCTCTGGTGCACCGCAGGGAGTTCCTGACCAAGTACGAGAGCCTGCCGTCGGGGAAGACCTTCACCTCCCACAAAGGCAGGAGGGCGCTGGTGCCGGGCACCGAGTTCCCACTGCACCAGGAGAATTCTAACATGTGCAAGAAAGTGTTCAGTGGAGGCTGGTAGAACCCATCCCAGAGTGCACTGGGAGCAGCAGAGCTCCCACATGGATACGCATCATTACGGAATTGGCAGTCTGGGTCGAGGTAAAGGGGTGGGCATAGTGTGCCCTCCCCCGCCTAGGCTTTGGAACTATTTATTATACAGGGAAATGTTCAGGAATAAATTCATCAGCCCAAATGCAAAACGTGAAAACGGCATAGCTTAGAAAGGTATTTTCTTTTTCTTTTTTTAAACTGCAAATATGATGTTTACAAACTTGAAGATTATTTAAACATATTTGTTCTGCGAAACATAATTATAAAAAAGTATTGGTGTTAGTTATAGATGGTGCCTTTTAGATTTTTTCTATTATATTATTTTCATCTTTTTTATATATATAAGTATATATGGATATCCTTTATGTTTCATATATGTAGCATACATGGTACCTAAATGATATTCCCAGATAGGTGAACAAGTAACTATGGAACACAAAACACTCAGTTTCTTATACATTCCGAATAACTAAGATACGCTCCCATTTTAAAGTTCAAATGAATGTGGTGACAAACGCTAGTTACAGCAGAGAGATGTTAGGAAGTGGTTTACTGAAGAGAGAGGGCCTGTCAGTGGCCACTAGTGTATAGTGTAGGCTTGACTGAGCTGTAGCAGTGGCTGTGACCATGGTTTTAGTCCGACGATCTGAATTTGATATTGATGATGTATGTGTGTGGGCTGGATTTTTCTTTTAATCATTTGCAATATGCAGACTGGTGGAAGTTAGAGCGATTGGGGTCACATAACATGGGGTTAGCATGCATATAGATTATCTGCGGTTAGCTAATTGGGTGAGGAAATTGATATCCAGTTTTTTACGTTCTGATCATCTGACAGTTACAAGCAAACTGTTTCGAATATTTATTACCATGGCATTATTCTTGTCCCCCAAAGCCTTGTTCAACCCCTCCAAATGCCCATTGGCCGATGAAGTCGAAGGGACAATGCTGTTGATTGATCACTGTGATTATATTTCTAGAACAAGCCGTCATTTATCTGGTTTCCACTGACGTTTCTGAGAACGGCGTATTTGTTTTGTATTTCCCCACAATAAAAAAGTACTCTGGAAATTCTTAAGTGTGCTCACAGATTCAGTGGGGTTGTATCCTTTTTTTTTCACAAGACGGACCGAAGATTCGGTTTTCAGGCGTTGAACTATTGTTTTAACAAACTAACAATTGTGAGATCAAATGTAGTGTGGGAGTTCTTTTTGCCCATTTGATCTTAAAATCACAGACCCAGACACTGCAAGTTGCTTTACATGCTACTATTAATCCCAAATAAATTAACCATATGAATTTCACAAGCCTCTTCCACAGACTGCATTCCCCTCTACATTCCTGAGGGAACTGACTGCTCTTTTAAATAACTCCCCAATAAACCAATTAAAGGGCACATTTGTACATGGATTTGGTTGGTGAGGTTCATACCATCCCCTAGTCAGACAGAGAATCTATGGAAGGAACTAAATAATACTGATATAGAGGTTGGGAGGTGTTTATTGAAATGGGTGACACACCACATTCAACAGAAAAGTTTAAGCTAGCTTAATCCATATGGCAGGCACAATACGACACTACATCAACAGACCGCCCCCGATGCCCAGCTGGTAAATATGAGACTAGCTAGATTTGGCCTGTTTAAACCAGCATGAGCACATATCTGCTGGCCTGGCTAAGGCATAATAAATCGCTTGGCTCTGCTTGTGTCGCGCTCATGACATCAGAGCCCTCCGTTTGTTGTCTGCAGGCATTTAAACGCAACAACTGGGCCTTAGTGGAGATTCCTCAGCAGCACAGGGGTAGCAGCTGGGTGGGAGGGGACCGTGCGCCTGTCATTCCGTTCCCCCGGAAACCACACCAATATGCCCTGACAGGCTAAACTGAAGCGAGTGATGGAAGTTTTAGAGGCCATTGAGAATTATGCCTTCCAGCGTGGCAAATTTATAAACTTCCACCTGCCTCTCATGTTAAATAATTCACTGTCATTTTTTAAGACAAGTTACTTATTACTCAGTTGGGTTAATAGGTTTTATTGTCATTATTCCTTTGGAAGTATAATATCTGCTAATTTATATAATTAGCTCTCTTTAATCATAGTAGCCTACTATGGTTAATTATAACTTTTAGGTTCAATCTAACCTATTATAGCATCCCTGCTCCTAACTCCCAAGAAACCCTAACCCTGTTGGCCAAAACCAAACCATAACCTCTACGTGGCATGGGTCAGGTATTTGGCTAAATAACAAAGAGACACTAGCACACTTAAATGCAATGCCAGGAATAGAGTAAGTAATAGCTAGAATAGTTAGAATTGCTCCCTCGCTCACAGGGTTTAGCGCCAACAGGACAGCATAAAAAGCGCTATGGTCTAAACAGAAAAATGAACATTCATATCCCATTGCAAGAATGAACACAAGCAGGAGTTTTGGAAAAGTACACTGTATTTATTGGACAACTTTCACAATGTACATCTGCTTGCACAATCCATAGAGTCCCAGTAGCCGGCTGCCTGTGGCTATCTCCCTTGCTTGGCAATCCTTCCATGCAACGTTTCCTAATTGTGTCTCCCGTCACTATTCCTCTGCAGGAATCTCGCGGTTTTCTCCGTCGTCCTCACTCGGCAGTACATCTCCTGTCCATTGTCTGGTGCTGGTGGTGCGGGAGCGCTGTCCCGCTTCTCCTGCGCATTCAACGGGCCACTTAATCCAATTTTTTCGCCTTTTCTCAGGCGCCCTCACAAACGTCCCTCTGACCTTCTCCACATAACGTGTTCTGAACTAGGTTCTCACAAAGCCATTTCTCTGACCCAAGCTCCACGGGATCTTCCAAAGCAAGCATTTACATTGGATTTTGCCGCCACTGGGACCCCCTCTTTTATAATTCAAACAGTTCTGATGTTTTCTCATTTGTGCTCCAAATCCAGTTCCACTTACAGAGTTGTCTGGATTTCAGTAGATAGAGGAGTTTTTTTCTACAACAAAGCAAACATCGCTTCTCGATGTGAATAAGAATGTGAACCAAACTGATTAGGAGCACTTAAACCTTGACAAAGAGCAAGGCTTTTGTCTTGGCTTTTGAGTGACAGCCATTTTTGTAAACCAGCCATGTGTTGTATCACTTAGCCCCGGATTATTCTGAAACATTAAACCCAATCATATATCATTGTAATCTTTTGTCTTTTCACTGTTTGTCATCTTCCAACTAAACAGAATTTCTATATGAACTCCAGATCTTTAGCCAGATTACATTTTGACACATCGACAGTAATCTGCAAGTCTATGCAAAAGTTGGGCACCCTGCTTTATGAAATATGAACTACAAAAAACGGGATACAGTTTGTAGTTTATGGATGTAATCTAGCCCCCCTGTCTGTTGAGTAAACTCATTCACGTACAAACAGTAGAATGCAGTTAATTTAATCTGCCCTACTGCCATAATGTCTGGGAACCAATATTCAAATATGGTTTGACATTAAGCTCTTACTCTCGTCATATTGAATACATGGGTTATAGTACCATGTTTACCTCAGGACTTATGTAATCATGAAATTTTATATATATATATATATATATATATATGATATGATATGATAAACAATAAATAATACAGTGGTTGGAAATACAAATATTTTTTGTCTCATATCTCATAGAGACTCTGATATTAGTTCTAACAGAATTGACAAACTGCAGATTTTTACAATTAGTTCGCACGTTTACATCTATAGTACAATACTCAAATAGATAGCTTATACTTTTACAAGCCACGTACCTTACCCCGTTTAAAAAGTAAAAAAAAAAAAAAAACAGCTTCTAGGTAACTATGGCCAAGATTACACGTTAAGATTTTTCAGATGCTACAGTCAGAGAAAGATCCAGAAGGCTTGTGTGCAAACAAACATGTTGTGCATGGGAATCGGCTCACAAGGCACTTTTTGTAAAATTCACCAAGATACACGGTGTCACATTGACAGTTTAAACAAAAGGTACACGTGCACAGTAGTAGACAGGTACATAGACTGACCAGCAGCTCCAAATACCTGTGATTTCTGTTTAGTTTAGTGTAATAAAAAAACAGCAACCTATGCATACTCAAACATGGGAAACTACATAGTGTTTCAGTGGCAGACGAAAGACCTGCAGAAAGCATATTTCTCTTGAGAACAGGGGTATAGTGTGAGTATGCACCACTGAGTGACATCTTTAAAAAATAAATAAGCGGGGAATAAACTTTATAATTTCTCATAATCTTTCACTCTATTTCTTTCGGCCATATTTAGCTTGAAGGGCTGTACAGTATGCCAATGGACTTCGCTTTATAAAAGCTGAGTCTCTCAGTCTGACAGATTACAGTTATGTTTTACCGGCTGCCTTATTGCTTCAGTTGTGTTTCTGAATGCTGGCTGCATGGAAAGGGAATCGTCACGTGGATCGTTAGCATTTTTCAGAAACATGCTATTCAATCAAAGTCAATAATTTAGGGTGGGCGTTAGACCTCTGGCCAAAATGTCAGGGAGCTGAGCTGGCACCCCTTCAGAATTCCTGGGGCTGTGACATTTTCCTGGCCAGACAGCCCCTTTCAGCCCTGCTCTTTTACATCCAGCAGAGAACCAGGTCTGGCACCCTTCTGTAGCGCTGAGAAATCGAGCCATCAAATCATTAAAGTTTCCCACAAAGAGTCTTACCCCCTGACACGCACACACACACACACACACACACACACACACACACACACACACACACACACACACACACACACACACACACA
>JAOVYW010057637.1:10384-22876 GCA_025775045.1 Hiodon tergisus | reverse complement strand
TGGGTTTTGGTAGTTCTACTTCTGTCCTTTTTATCCATCCCCGCGGACGTCTGGAATTTCACGGTGCCTATCAGGACCAGTTTGGAGCGAGAACTTTGTTCCCCCCCCCCCGTGTGAAGTGGCGTAAGTTTATATGACCGGGTTTGTGCTCTCTGTCGTTGTCCTTGAGTACCCAGCGAAGAGTGGCTAGTTAGGCAGAGGATGATTTTGAGTTCAGTTGATTTGTTTGCGTTTACGTAATGGACTTTGTTTACCGGTCACCGTATGCCAGAAGTAGCCACCCTGTTGTTCCCAAAGGTCCTGCCCTCGCCTTCACACTTGCCTCCAATTTCAATGGAGCCGTTTGAGACAGGCCCTTATCGGCCCGTGAGTGACATAGAGGCCGTTTGATGTTCCGAATTCTCCACCCCAAGCTTTAATCAAAAAATCCTTGTAACTTAGAAGAGTCTCCGCCTTCCGTTTTAGTGTGGGAAATTGCTGTGGCAAAAGACAGTGTTCAGACCGGCATTTGGCTTTCTGCTTTGGGGTCTAAACGTCAGTGCGTTTTTTTGACATTTAACCTTATTTGCTGTCGCTGGAACTGCTTTCGCTAGTATTCTACCAGTTAATATTACTCTATATATCTATCGAATGAATTGCAATGTCATTTTAAATGGGTCTCTAGATAGAAAATCCGTATTTGTTTGAACTGAATTTATTTTCGTTAGCTAGAGAACCTATTCGCCGAGGTTATTTGAATTAATTTTTTTTGTCGCACATTTTCTGCACCACTGGTTCTGTTTTAGTTCCATGACGATTACTGGAGGGACACTTTGATTCCCTTGCAACACCTTGAAACACAATTTCGGTTCCCTGAAACGGCAGTGCAGAACTTGAAGGAGTATATGGTAATATTCTATATGACGCATAATGGCTGACACACTTCTCGCGGCGTGCTATATGCAAGAGACGAAAACGGCACAAACAATTTGGCTCTGCTCATTTGCTGTGAAGTGCGGTTATCTCGCGCTTTAGGACTACGCGGCTGGACATTTGACGGGTGCCTCTGACTTGCAGAAAAATAGCAACGTGGATGGGATCAGCAGAACAAAATCCATGGCGGACCTAATGATTTTTGCCTTGTCGGAGGTTCAATAGAACCTTGTTTTACATAATCATATGTGAGGCATAAACCACCACAAGGCGTGTAGTGTGATAATACCTGCCTGGGGTGGTAATACGAACCGAATTGGTTATTTTTTCTGAGCATGGTATAATATAAACTATCGACCCTATCGAAAAACTTTGGGATGAACTAGAACGGAGATTGCAAGTCAGGCCCTCTCGTCCAACATCAGTGTCTGACCTCACAAATGCTCTTCTGGAAGAGTTGGCAAAAATTCCAACCGACACACTCCAAAATCTTGTAGAAAACCTTCCCAGAAGAGTGGAAGCTGTTATAGCTGCAAAGGGTGGGGACCAACTCGATATTAATGCCTATGGATTTAGAATGGGATGTCATAAAAGCTCCTGTAGGTGTAATGTGTTGGTGTCCCAATACTTTTGTCCATACAGTGTATATACATCTAAAAATACATATATATATATATATATAGGTAATTGTGGTAATTGTGGATTTACTATATTATACTATTTTACTATATTTGCCATAATAATAAGCGTGAGTAGATCAGGTCTTATAAATAAAATATTCCACCCGACAAACTGCGCCAGCCGTGGTTATGGCTTTAAATCCCATTTGTCGAATCAGCCGCAGACAAATGTGATCATGGCATTCAGACTTCACCGACTGTTAATCTTCCGATGGAGTTGAGACTCATAATGAGGTGTCCATCTGCTTTGGGAGAAGCAGGAGGCGATATCACGTCCCCGATCAGAACCGGCCCGGCTTCTGTATATAATGAGTGGCAGCCCGCAGTGCCTACTGCCTGCCTTCTGTACCACCGAATGTTTATTTTAAAGGGGCCCTGCATGGTCGCTGATCCTGGCAATCCGGCACGCGCACGCGCACACGCACGCACAAGCTCACCTGCGATATATACTCCTGTGCTTGCGTATATCATTTTTAAAATACGTAGGTCTATGTCAATACTACGCGCCGATTGTTGCGAAAATGCTACGTTTTTGATGTGGGGGTTTGAGAGGTCTATATTCCTTTGCTGGCGTATCCCAATGGGGCGTGTTAGAAAACAGTGGCTCATAAATCCCCACTCCATTACCTGCCTTTGTGCGCCTGCAAAGGGAACCATAGAGCTGTGTTGTGGGGGGGGGGTATTTGATCAGCGGTACATCTTCTTGTGGAAGCTGTGGACGGGCCCATCTTGAAATCAGTTGCGGAAACAATTAATATTTATGATGAGGGAGTTGGGTGGTGCAGAAATGTTTATGGTGAGGAAGACTACAGAAGACGTGTTGTGCGTTTCATTTTCCCCTCGTGGCTTAGAGTGAGGTTGTAAAGAAATTGAACAAACGTTCAGCAGTTTGTGCATGAAATCACACACAATCGGCACCTTACCGCGGGTCATTAGGCCTGTGCGTGTCAGCAACCGTTTCTCTCTGTGTAATGAGATGCCTGAGCAGAGCAGCATAGGCCCTTTAAAACTGGGGCATAAAGTGGTTTTGAAATGCTGTGACTAGAAAAAATCTCTCAGTTAATTTAACCAAATGTTTGCCTAAGCACCTGAAATCCCCAGGCACATTTAATTCAATTTTGTGACACCGGTCTGTGGTTCTAGTTATTGGACCTTAGACTTAGAACAGTCATGCCAGGGGCAATAGCCACATAATTTGTCTCTGACGGAGGACGGGCTTGTAGTCACCGGCTGCATGCAGGATTTTTGAGTGATTTTCATGGAGGGGATATGACCTAAATTTAAAAGGGAGCTCACCTAAATTTCAGGACACAGAGGACTCCAATTTTGCTCCGTGTGAGTATGTATCGTTCATATATAACCTCTTTCATCTGGAAATGGAAAGTGGCAAAGGTTCCCAAAAAAATAAGCGGAATGAAGGAGCATGCATTTCCTTCATTGTGCGACTTAGGGAGTAGAACGGGTTGTTGGTACCTGGATGTGTTGGAACAGGCCACTGTGGAGCTGCGTCTCCAAGGTTGTCCAACGCAACGTCTCACGGCTGACGGGCGGAGAAACGATATTTTGGGGAAGCAGAACATTCTGTTCTTCCTCTCAATCCAGTTCAACTTGCTTTATTGGCATTAGGTAACTCTGAATCAACCCTCTCTCTCTCTCTCTCTCTCGATCTCTCGTTATTCTTTTCAATGTGCACCAGAGCGGCTCTCGTGAAAACCACTCAAGCCCTTTAGGAGAGAGGAAAAGTTTTTGGATGTTTTACAGTGTAGGGGGCGATAGAGAGCAAGCGGACTCTTTATGGGGACCACTAACAAGGCGCTCCTGGAAGGTTTGAAGGGTTTCTACGTGATAGCTTTCCCCTCACTACAGATGATGCTATCAACCTTGGCCATTGTGGAGGCTACGATTACCAAGACTACATCTCTGATTGATGTTATAATAAGACAGAGGAAAAAACGTTTTTACTTTCTCGTATTTTCTTAAGTTCAGATTCAGGAGGAATGCTTTGCTTCTTCGACGGGACATTTTTTTTAAATCAAAGATAAAAGAGAATTGTATCCTCTCGATCGCTCTCCCTGAAGTCCCAATTACCTTGTTTATGTGTTTTTAAGACATTTTGAGGGCATTTAAAGTTTATAATGTGCGGAATGGTTCAAAACTTTCATTGAAAGAAATGTAAACTCCTCCTTGTTGTTGCAAGGATGTACGTCCACCAAATCAAAAGTTTCTAACCAGTATAAGTAGTTTTAATATAAAAAAATACTGCCTATTAAATTTGGCTTTAATTGCTTGATGTAGACAGGGTGGTGTGGAGGAAGAGATACTTTGACGATGAAGGTCCTGTGTGGATGCTGAGGCCTTCTGCGCGGTCTACGCTGTCTTCTGCCAGAGCCGCGGGAAGCAGTAGGGGAAGTGTTGTGCGGTCACGTCTTGTCTGATTGTCCTAGTAAGCGGCGCGTTTCACTTTCCCCGAAGGGGCTCAGATTCTAGGACTGTACAGCAAACAGTCACTCCTTAAAACGAAAACGGGACAAAAAACTCACCGCATACCTCTAATGTGCTCTGTTATGGATCCGAGGTACCTGGGCATGTTGGATTTTCCAAAACACATGATTGTGAGAACTTCTGTGGTCGTGGAGAGTGCGAAGTGGAACTTTCCTCGGTTCCCCTCCCCTCCTGGTTTTCACCCGGTTCTCCCTCCTCGGCTCCCCTCCCCTCCTGGTTTTCACCCGGTTATCCCTCCTCGGCTCCCCTCCTCTCCCCTCCTGGTTTTCACCCGGTTCTCCCTCCTCGGCTCCCCTCCCCTCCTGGTTTTCACCCGGTTCTCCCGCCTCGGCTCCCCTCCCCTCCTGGTTTTCACCCGGTTCTCCCTCCTCGGCTCCCCTCCCCTCCTGGTTTTCACCCGGTTATCCCTCCTCGGCTCCCCTCCTGGTTTTCACCCAGTTCTCCCTCCTTGGCTCCCCTCTCCTCCCCTCCTGGTTTTCACCCGGTTCTCCCTCCTCGGCTCCCCTCCCCTCCTGGTTTTCACCCGGTTCTCCCTCCTCGGCTCCACCGCTGGTTCAGTCTAGCGCTCCTCTGTCATTACAGCGTGGCTCTGCCTCTCATGGGGGCCGCCGGCGCGGTTTTCGCTGGTCATCATCTTAATGCCTTGAACAGAGCTTGGCGTTATTTCATAATCGGTGTCTTGTACCTCGGTCTCTGGAAGGCAGTCTCCTGCTGTCTCGTCTTCTCCTTACGCCTTGTTCTACCGTTGTCAATGACAACCTACCCAAGATAGGGTGTTTCAGTAGGAAAAAAAACCTATTCAAAACCCTTAAAATCTGTCCCTTGCTGCGATCATTTGAATGTTCCACAGCTATTTAACATGTAACAATATTATGATCTATGAACTATTAAATATTTTAAAGAAAGGCATGCCCTTTCGCTGGAAAAAAAATACATAGAATACTAATGAGGAAGAATAAGGGGGAAAAAAGACTAAAGAGAAATAGTTTTAATTAAATTAATAATGGCTTCTATTTCATAAGATGCCTCAGTCATTAATTAGAATTGATTGCTTCTTATTACAGGCAGCACAATAGAAATAATTTTAAATGTCTCTGCATTTCCTATGTTTGTATTATATTAAGAAAGTTTTCTAAACATATATACGTTTAAACGGCTGATCCTGCCCTTTCCAAATAGTTTTAAAAAGAAGTAAAATCGCCATATTTTCCTAAAAGTTTTAACTTGCACAATATAAGTTCTGTCTTTTGTTATCTGAATAGTAATCATCAAGAATCAACAGTTGCAAAATAAATAAGAAAGAATAACTATTGTAAACGTACAGAAAAATGAATGAAAGTAGAAGAAATTATTGTAACAATCTGTTATTGTATAATAGGGGGTAAAAATCTTTAAATAAACAGTCTGGCACACTACATAATACAATGTAATAGGATTGACAGTATTTCAGAGAAAGAACCGTCTTTCAGTTTTATTGTAGAATTCCAAATATTATAGTTTTTTTTTTTTTTTTTACTGTATTGTTATTTTTCCAAGAATCATAGATTTCCCCCCCCCCTCAGTTGGACATTTATGGCCGGATTTTTCTTGTTTGTATACCGCTTTCTTTCTCTCGTCCTTCAATTGAGGCCGCGGTCAATAAAATCCCGACAAGAGGTAAGATTTTCCCCTTAGAATCGGCTGTCTATGGAGCTGCCCCCTTGAAACGTTTATTTTATTTATTTTCTGTAGCGATGTGTGACAACATTTTAATTGACTTTTTTCTTTTGCCATCGAGTAACCTTCAAGTCATCGCCTCTTGAATAATCAGATTCCTGTTTATGACAAGAAGAATGCTCAGGGCCGTCGGATTGGGTTCCCAATCTTTTCTAAGTCACTTTGAGTTTGAGTTCAAATGGCTTCTTAGCTGTCGAGTTGAATACGAATGTGTGGCTTGGCCGCTCAAGCATTTATTTACGGACCCCGAAGTGCGTGCCCTTTTGTTCTTTTAGTGTGTTTTTGCAGTCAAGCTGCGTGGACAACGGTTCATCTGAGGGCAACAGTGTGTGGCTGTAATTGTGGCTGTAATTGTGGTCCTTTGCATTTGTTTATGCAGCGCAATGATGTGATTATGTTGCCAGTCTCCTGAACAGGGGTATTAAAGGTCTTTCCAGACTTCTGCCCACTCAACACTTCAAACTCAGTGCCATTATTGTGCTAACCCTGGGATCAGTTTCAACCCTTTATTTGGGCTTGAGGCCCACTGCCAGCCACACACAATGCCCTCAAAAATGATGGGCACACTACGTCTTTGGTGTTTATCAGCTTGATCTTACACTCAAAATATAAGAAGTCAAACATTTAATTGGGTTAAAATTGTTCAAGAAATATATATATTTTCCTCTCAAAAAGCAGTCCCCCCTAGAGATTCTTATGGGCAAATCTAATCTTCTGATTAAGATTTTTACTTTTTAGTTCAGTTTTTCGTTGATTTTTTTCTGAGTTCACCTGAGTCTTTGGGAACTTTTTAGTGGTCATCCATGACTTCCCGTATAAATATGAGGTGATAATAGGGCTACACTCCCTTAGTCATCCATCACCATTGGAAAGGCCAGAGCACACAAATCAAATTAAACGGCGGGTTGTGGACCATCACAAATCAGGCGATGGCTATGAAAAAATGCCTGAAAATGCCCATCTCCTCTGCTGGGGCATTCATTAAGAAATCTGAAACAACCTGAGCTGTGAGGAACCTCCCTGGAAGTTTATTTTTGCCAGCATGCATAGTGAGGAGGATGGTTTGAGTGGCAAGGATCCCGAGATCACAGTTGGATCGCAGAGGTGTTACATCTTGTGGGCACCAAGTCCCCAAAACAACAATTAGACACCACCTACGTGCCAACAAGCTATATGGAAGGGTTGCTGCCTCCAAACCTGCATAGTATACCTGGAGTTTGCTAAATGTCATTGGAAGTTTGATTGGAATCGGGTTCTATGGTCTGATGACACTAAAAGAGAGCTCTTTGGCAACAAACAGGTGGGTTCGGCGTAAAAAGAGCAATGGTCGTGCAGAAAAGAACCCACTGTTAAGTATGGCCGTTCTCCTCGGGGCTATTATCGTGGAGTGGAGGATGCTAAATGCTGGTGGGCCAATAATTATGACGTGCAGGCGTTGTAATCAAGTAATCAAGTTTCAAGTAATCAGATTTATTCAAAGTCATTTAATTTGCTTCTTGTTCTTTCCACATCAGTCCCATTGAGATGATGGACATAAATAATTCACTTTATTTATTATTTTTCCACATAAAAGTGATTCATGCTTTAATGCCATTTCAATGCATTAATAGATTGGTAAAAATTGAGCCAAGTAAGAAAAATAAGATGGTTTTTCCTCTATACCTATATTCTGTGCTATATCGAATTTCGTGTATTAAATCCACATGATTGGATGTCTATGAAATACGGAGACTGATGCCTGTATAGAGGGTGTGTCCTTTGGGGCTGCTTTATTAGAAGACACTACAATTTGGCAGTACATGGGATTTTATAAGTAGAGTTTTTGACAAAACCAACCAAAGGCTGCAGAATGTTGATCTAGTAAAGGCGCTCGCCCCAAGCTCACACTGGAGATCGCGGGTTTGTATGACGTCATTACCGCATGTGACCTGAGAGGTCCTGAGCAGCTGTGCACAATTGGCAGAGCGCCATCTAGGGGTAGGGAGGGAGGGCAGTCTGTAGGGGCTGTCAGGGCTCACTGCTCCCTGTTAAAGCGTATTCTCTGTGGGATGGCGGGTGCCTGCAGGTTTACTGTGCCTCTCCTCCGCTTGGGAGAAAACTTAGAAAAATAATTCCATAATATTGGTTTTGCTTTAAAACACACTGATAACAACAACGGAGTTGCAGCTATGTAAAAAAAAAAAAAAAAAAGTCCTAAAGTGTAAATTAGTTTTTCAATCATTTCAAGGGAAGAGTATTGTCTGTGAAGAGTGAGGCATTGATGACCCAATTCTGTCAAATCAATGGATTTAATCTAGAGGTGCACAAATGCCATGTTAAATGTGTGACTCCCTAAGTCTCCTTCTTATGGTCTTGCTCAGTGTAAAACACTTGGACATGTTAATCCTAAAAGGGGTTCTTCTAAAAGGGGGACATAATTACAAAACAATATTTGTTCATAACAGCGTTTCTCTAACTTTGAAATGTTGTTAGACCCCCCCCCTGAGAAATAACTAAGTCAGCTCACTAAGTGGATTATTCATAACCCTAAAAAGATGACCTTGATGTTGGATTTAACACATCCTCTGGAATGCTCCTTTCGGACTTTTATGTGCAGCAAACGCAGCACATTTCCTGATAGCAAAACGTTTTTTTAGCCGTAGTTTGCACACATACCTACACCCGGGCCACTATTAAACGAACAAATTGTTATTCCAAGGGTAAGACCGTTCATGTGTAAAACCCGAAAATGTGTGGTGACACAAAAACTCAGAATCCAACTCCGCCAGCTTGGATTGGATCGGAGCTCTTTACCCAAGGACTACTGTAACCAAAAGCGTCCGTGTTTACCCAGCAAATTCCCTAAGGACGAACAATGAGGTCAGGGGTGTGCTGTGGGTCTCTGCAGAGCAAGGCTGCGACTCAAAGGACTGAATTCATCAGTCACCCTTGCATGTTTTTGCATTTATTTTCTTTAATAACACGGGTTGTTAAAAATTAATACTCTCGCCTTCAGTGGCTGCTTTACTAGCTCAAAAACACATGCTCCTAATTATTGCTCTCATTTCGCTTACTTAGTAGTAAAACTTTAAACAGGACATACGATTGGTGCTGCGTATTGCATTAATGGGCAGCTATAATTTACGGTTGGGGAACAATCCGTTTTCATGAGAAGATTTTAATGGGGGTAACGCGAAAGTCGAGATATTCACTACGGCCATGAATTGACTTTGACTGCTCTGAAATGCTCTCTGGTACGAACTGCGGTATCAGGTTTTCCTAAATGTTAAAAAAGTAAAAGCTCGGCGGCCAACAGTGAGAGAGATTAAAAATGTGAGATGAAATGAAAAAGTTTGGCAGTTTATTATACACTGAGGTCGGACGATTTCACCAAACCCACTCAGCTTACTCAAACCCCACAAGCTGTTGTTATCATTTCTTAAAAATTCAGAGTAATGACCACAAAGAGCACATTAAGTTTTTTATTTACCTGTGATGGATTCGTAATGCTTATGAGATGTGAACACGAATGCAATAAACTCTGTTCAGTGTATAAAGCAAAGCCATTTGTGTACAGTTAGTGATCTGTGCGGTGTGAAGCTTTCCTGGAGTGAGATATAATCTATATGCGGAGATTGTATAATAGTTTAAAATTTAGTGCAATGGTTTTATTTATTTTATTTTATTGCCATCAAGCGGAAATGTGCTATTATGCAGTCAAAACAGTGTCAAAGGGGAACGGGGAAAAACTGAATAGGAAAATATTTTTGCAGAGGAAGAAGGAACAATATATATAGAGTTACAGGTTAATATGAAGCACGTACGTCTATCACATTTTGATTGCCGGTGAAGCGTATAATTTGTCCCATTTGTCCTGTAATTTGTAGTTGTTTGGGCACTTCCAGTGACATGTACATTTTGAGAAACAATCGAAACTTTGACAACCTTTATTTAATTATTAACTATTAATTTTAATAAAATTCTATTTAATAGTGTTTTTGTTTTGTTTTTTGTACGTGTCTCCTTTAAGTGTATGTCTCCTACTCTCCTTTCTGAAAAAGCTATTAGATTCAGTTCTGTGGAACTGTGGAATTAAAGTTATTTTCAGAAACGGAGAAAAATGTTTGGAAGTTTGCTAGTAGGCAAGGCGTTTGGCCGTGGTATTTTTCCATCTCTACATGGGACACGTTTATGTTAAAGTGACTGCCATTACAAGTGAAAAGTATAAATTTGCCATTGAAATCACGTTTCTTGAAATCAAGTATAGGTCAGTGCCAATATAAGTAAATGCTTCTGGGCAATCGCTAGTAAAACCACACCTGATGATTGATCGCTGAAATGATTAGAACAGCAGTGGATTGGGAATGCAATAAAGATTAGGCCTTAAGAAAATATTTCCAGTCGTATTTCTCGGTACTGCCGCGCTGAAGAAGTGAATGCACGCCGGCGTTTGATGTTTTTACCGTAAAAAAAATAAAAAATAAATTTGAATGGGAAAGTTGCCGCACTGGAAACCTCCCCCTAATCCTTGGCTGTTAACTTTCAAAGGGCTTTTCCCCTTCTTTGGCATCTCTCGTCTTTAGTAAATAGTGCACATTTGTTCTATATTTTTAACGGCACCGTTTACTTAAAAAAAGTAATTAGGGAGAGACTAATGTTGTACGTAATCCTTGTTTTCTTGTGTAAATATGTATATACACTGTAAAGATGAGTATTTGGTTTATCAGGGTTCTGTGGACCTCCATGGAAATTGAGCTTTAATGAAGATTCTAATGTGTTTTGAAAATATCTGAATATTTTTTCTAAATGGATGAATTTCCAGAAGAAAAAAAAAGCATAACGTAGAGAGAGAGCTTCACAATTACAAATCTGATTTAAAATATCAGAAGCCGCGAGGGGAACACGGCGTTCTCGAGTGCCACGTTTTGGCTGGGAGTATCTAGTCCCCCGAGGTTCGCGGTTCTCGGCTTTAATTCCCCGCTGCATGGCTTTTAGCACTTCATGTAGCGGGTCGTTAGCGTTCTGGTGCTAAGGGTGCATCACATGTGCTTGGCTTTACGTCCATTTCCGACATATGTCCGGGTTTGCCCCGATGGGCTGTTTGCCCTCAAAAAAAGCTAAACTTCGTGTCTTAAAATACACTGCAAAGTTCCAACGAAGAAAGTAGTATAACCTTCTATAACCTATTTACTACTACCCCCCGCCCCATTGGAATGAATGTCAATGTTGATTGAAATGCAATGAACTGTGTTTCCTAAAAATGTCACAGATGTGTGAAAGGCTGGCCCGTGGTCAACTCTAATCACAACCAGGGAAATTCTCTGTGACCAAACTCTTCTCTGTCTTTGCCCTTGAAAGTAAGATGGAAAACTTCACCCCCGTACGCTATCAGGCCTTCAGCTATTAGTCAGTTTTACTCTGAGGGGTCACGGTGTCCCGCAGGCATCTCTGTGCGGAAGAAGTCAAGCTGGGGTGCTTTATTCAGATTTTATTATAAGCGGCCTCATGCCTTTTACATTAAAACAGGGCAAGACACTCATGCCGGGAGAGGATCAGGGCCTTCCTCATTAGTTAACCTTGTCCGTGGTACACGGCTTCTCATCAGAGGAGTCTGTCAGACCCACTGCTCCCGTTTCAATTGGACAGCCAAAGGTCGTGATGGGAAACTGTACTTTCTTTAACAGGGTGAGCTCTTTTATTTTACGAAGTGCATTTGCTTAGTTGCTACTCAAATTTCTGATTCAATTTTGAAATAGCCATTCCCACTAGAGTTCATGAATCTATCATATAAATACCGAGTGAGTTTTTTAACAGTTATTTTGTCGTCCAGCATTTGACCCAAGTGCTTAGAGAAGGTGTTAATTTGAGAACTGAGTTGCGGTTTCATGCTTTCTGGGTGCGGATCCGTTTACATTGTCTGGTATCCTGTATGCATGAAGCAGAGTCTTGGCAGAAGCCAATTATTTCTCTAGCGATAGTTTTGCCTGGCTTTGATGAATGTGGTTGGTGCAATCTCGTCATGGTGCGGGGCAGCTCGGAAAGTTTACATAATCAAAGCATTTGTTTCCTCGCGGGGTAAAAAAAGTCATTTTTTAGCACGGTAGCGCGGCGGTGGAAGAGTGATAACTGCTTTGGCTTTGGAGCGGGCCGGGACCAGCTGGGACGCCGCTTTCAGACACGCGGCAACAAGGGGTGAGTTCGGCCTGCAAACTTTTTATCTCTGTAATTAAGACATCCAAGCAAGAACCCAGACAGAAACCTTCCTTCTGTTTACTGGAACCCAGGCTGCCTGGAGACAGGATGTCCCCACAGGGCTGCGGAGTTTGAGTTTGTGTGTTAATCCTCCGGTGGAGAGCACTGCAGTACAGGAGAGACGCAGACTGCAGTTCAGGAGAGATGCAGACTGCAGTTCAGGAGAGATGCAGCCTGCAGTACAGGAGAGATGCAGACTGCAGTACAGGAGAGATGCAGACTGCAGTTCAGGAGAGATGCAGCCTGCAGTACAGGAGAGATGCAAACGGAGAGATGCAGACTGCAGTACAGGAGAGATGCAGACTGCAGTACAGGAGAGATGCAGACGGAGAGATGCAGACTGCAGTACAGGAGAGATGCAGACTGCAGTACACGAGAGATGCAGACGGAGAGATGCAGACTGCAGTACAGGAGAGATGCAGACTGCAGTACAGGAGAGATGCAGACTGCA
>JAOVYW010057637.1:0-10284 GCA_025775045.1 Hiodon tergisus | reverse complement strand
AGAGATGCAGACTGCAGTACAGGAGAGATGCAGACTGCAGTACAGGAGAGATGCAGACGGAGAGATGCAGACTGCAGGGAGGGTTGCTCGGCCTCTGTGTCTCCTCATCTGGGTCGTCTGGCATGCGCGTTTGGAGAGCCGGTGTGGATCTGCTTATGTGTCCGGGAAAAGGCGCTAATGAGGTGTCTGCGTGCGGGTAGTGATTCGTGCATGCATGCGTTTCAGAAAGACACTCATTTTAAATGAGTTAAATGAGGGGCTTGTGCCTCTGAGTGGAGAAAAAGAAACCGAGGATCTGCTGGAATTGGCGTGTTTTTGTTTAGTGAGTTAGTCAAATTTTATGCTGATGGGAATTTATAAAATCAATGATAACAAAGGTTTTAGGCCTTGAGTTTGGTCAGATGTTTCTGTGTTCGCTGAGGCCTGACCTCTATCCATCCATCCATTTTTGAAACCGCTTATCCTGGTGAGGATCATGGGGACGCCGGAGCCAATCCCGGCAGGCGTAGGGCGCAAGGCAGGGATACACCCAGGAGGGGACGCCAGTGAGGCCTGACCTGTTTGACTATATTTACGAATGAATCTATTTAAGAGTTTGCTTCCTTCACATACGAGACTGGTGGGGAGGAGAGGGGGCTATCCGTAAATGCTTGGTATAGATATCAAAGACAATGGGACCCGGAACATTTGGAAAAGGAGAGTCTGCAGAGGGTGACGAGGGATGTGGTGCCATCTAGTTGACATATAATCCACCTGGACAGAAAAGAGGACTGGAGCGGCTGGTGTGCACGCTCCTGATGCATGATCCAGAAAGGCACCCAAGCCTCAGATCGCTGTAAATAAGTGCCTCAGAAATGTCACTTCAGAGAGCATTGTGGTCTTTGCACCACAACGCAAAGGAAAAGGTTCCGCAAAAAAAACGGTCCCAGCAGAGCATCTCAGTGGGCCTTTGGGTGTATGTGTAGTTCCGTTCGCAGTCACAGTTCCGTGACCTCTCAACGGCAAACATTGCATTGGGCCTACGTTATAACATGGGACTCACAATCAGAAATTCAAAAGTACTGACAGTAGCTTATGCTAATCATTATGCATTATAGAAGGCTGCGCTATGTAGATAAAGATGCACCAAATATGTGGTTTTCGTTGGTAATTAGCAATTTCGTAAGGAGCCACAACACCTAGCTTTGTGTGTTTCGTAAGGTTTATAGGTCTTCCGGTTGGATTGTAACACTTTCTCCCCGGTACAATCTTTTGTGTGTATGATATCTGGAATATTTTGATGTATCTCCGCGCCAGTCATTTATTCTGCAAGTCAGTGAGAAACTTCCCGCTATCTCCTGCTATTCATTCCAGATTTGCAGACATCGTCGTGACTCTGAACATGCATTTCATTAATGTCACTTCCTTTGGCTATCTCTCCCCTGATAATCCACAGGACTTTAATTTACCTGAGAGAAAGTGACATTATCAGAACTGTCTTCCTTTCCACTTTATTAAAGTAATGCCAGATTTTTTTTTTCTCTTTGCCGTATGAAATGGATTAAAAGTTGGCTTTGGGCTCACTGGTTTTATTGACGTTTTACAAACGTTTCTGCATACCAGTTTGTTTCTTCCTTCATCCCGTTGTCATGACGTCAATCATGGTGCCAAAGTTTTGCAACCTCCTGGTTTTGTCTTCAAATTATAAATGGCATAGTGAGATCCTGCAGCCAGAATCTGCCCTCTACTGAGCTGGTCAATTTTAACAGTCTGCAAGTTGAGTCATTTTACAACCAGATTAATGCAAATCGCTGTACATAGCAGTCTGTTTACAAACCAGAAACCCTGTGGTCAATTTGGGGAAAAAATCTGGAAAATGTATTCCCCTTTAGCCATTCTGGACATTCTCCTGGGAAGTAACAGATTTAAAATTCAGTTCTTTAGGGTTATATTCATTGCAGGCTCCATGCAGCTGACAAGTTTGCCCGGTTAGGGGGTTTGTGTCTCATGTTATGGAGAAAACTGCTGTGGTTGGCGTTAAGGTTGTCTTGTTTGCTGAGGTGCCTCGTGCCATTGCACACATGTCTGAGAGATTGGATAAAAGCCAAATAGGATTTTACTGCACATCTGATTACATTTTCATACACACCCTAATGGGCAAATAGGTGATCCAAAACAACGGCACAGTCTTTTCCTGTTTTGTTGTTTCTAAGATGCTTCCGAGTCTATATTCTTTAACTTATTGAAAGCAGTGTAGAGGGAAAATCATTTTATGGGTGATCAATCAATTTATACAAACAATAAATGTGCTGTCAAAATCGGAAAATGAAATTCTTGCCTCGGGGGCGTGGAGTGAAGCATGATTGCGTTTTGAGCCCCACCCTTTTCAACGTTTACATTAATTGATTGGCCAAATTATTGGCACAATCTTCTGTACCTGGTCTCACTTTACAAGATGTCTGTCTGTTCTACGAAGATGACCTGGTTCTGCTCTCTGCAAGCCCTAGAACAGCTGTCAGACCTGGGCCCTAACTGTTAACCTAAAGAAGACCACAATATTAGTGTTTCAGAAAAGGCCCAGATCTTAAGTAAAACAATATAGGACAAAACGATTACACATACCATGGTTTAAACTTTTAAACCAACCTTGGTTTAAACTTTTGCTTAGCTGTGAATAAACTCAAAGCGAAATCATGCCTTTAAAAGATCAGTGAAATTGGAATTTCCTGGCTCAAAAATCTTCAAACCAGTAATTGAACCAATTACGCTTTATGGCATAGATGTCTAGGGTCTGTTAACAGTGACGTCTGGGGTCTGCTACCGAAGCATGATTATGCAGAATTGGACAAACATCCAACCAAAACCCGTCACGCTAAAGTGTCCTCTAGATACAGAGAAAAACACCCAACAACGCATGCAGGGGCAGAATTAGGCCAATATCCTCCAATTGTACATTTACTGAAAAGTGCCATCAAATTCTGGAAACACCTAAAAATGAGTGACCCTTTCACATATCGTTACAAAGCCCTGCTTTGTCGAGAGAGAGCTCGAGAGAGACCCCACTGTAGCTCTGATTGATTTATTATAATTGAATCATTGTTCAGGTAGCGTTATAGAAAGCTAATAATAATGACAATCCTTCCACAGGAATGGGGGTAATTTGAATGCCTGTCAATAGGGGTCAGTGGAGCCGTCTTTTGATCAACCACAGATTATCTGCTTGAAGGGGGGGGGATCTTGATAGCAGTAATAATAATAATAAACGAGGATTCATTGTCAGGAAGAGCCAGTGTTTCCAGTGTTGTCTGATCTGATGCCTGTGTCACACCTGCTGGTGTCCATCTGTGTCATCTCTGTTCAGCCCTTCCCGGCAGCTTCTTCACATCCCATCAGCACCGACGTGACGGATATCTTTGATCACCGCGACCATGGTCTGGTCGATTTTGCTCCACTACTCTCTAGAATAGGAAGAGATCAAAAGGCGCATAATGAGAAGGTGTCATCCTCTGATTCAGCTCAACTTGAGCTGCAAAACCAAACTCCTAACTCCTGACTCATTTAATAATATAATTAATTAATTATTATTATTATATATTTTTTTACTTCACCCCACAGTTTTACTGGTATGCACGTTAAGAAAAAGTGGTTTTGGGCATATGTGAAATGCCCCCCAAAAAAGTGCAGTGCAGTGCAAAATATACGCTACATGAATATACATGTAGAAAGAATTAAAATAAAATCATCAAAAAACACACACAATTCAATATGAACTAAAAACATTTTGTGGATCTAAATTTACAGTAGTGCAAGTAGATCCAGTGATACATAGTAATAATGTCACAGTTCACAACACAGCCCCAGTTCTGCAGTGCATGTTATCAGTCACTTATCTCTCTAATCATTCAATTAACATTCCTGAAGACCATGTGCACTGTTTCAGTCACCTTCTGTTCCCATTGGCCCTGCTCCTTCCAACTTGGTTTTCTGTTCCACACATAAGCCCATCACTAACCCACACTCATTGTGAAGTCTTTTCAGTTTCACTACAGTGTCTTTGATTAGTCGGTCCTGGGTTGCCCCGCCCCCTGTATGCCCCGCCCCCTGTATGCCCCGCCCCCTGTATGCCTTGCCCCCTGGATTGCCTTGCCTTGCCCCGCCCCCTGTATGCCTTGCCTTGCCTTGCCCCGCCCCTAGTAACTCTGTTTGCCCATATTGCCTGACCATTGCTTTTGTCCCTGACCACATCTTTGGCTATCCTTGATCGCTTTGTCCTGCCGGTACTCAACCTTCGCCTGTCTGACCTTCCCTCTCAGCACTGCAACTGGGTTCTCCTCTTCCTGTACCCTGTGGAGCATTACAAATAAGTTATACAGCAGTAAGTTATATCCAAGGGCCTCAGATACCCTCCCAGCTGACTCACGGATTCAGAGATGTGTGTATTTTGAGTAAGTGAAAGAACAAAGTACTTTTGCTATATTTATATACAATATATTCCAATATTTAGGATTAAAATTATTTTAAATGCATTTCATACAAATGTACAAAGGGAGACATACAATTGTTCTCTTCTTATTTTTGTTACTTTGTAAATTAGGGTAGCCGTGTCGTAAAGTTAACTGCCAATGCATGGAAAAATAAGGCCTTTTTACTTTGACCTGTGTCTCTTGATTGACTGATCATTGGAATCGCTGCCTCTCTCGAAAGGTAAATGAATACCCTTAATCTCGATTCTCGGCAAACCTATTCATCGACAGCCATTAAAAAAGCATGAGCAAATTTGGGGTCCCTGCTAGTTTTGTTGAAAGTAACATCAAAGCCTATTGGAATGGCGGTCTGGATTTCATGCAGGGTGGTCTGCCATGTCTGTAACGTGTAAAGCGGTGATCATGGTATCATTCACTGCCCCTGCCCCTCACCCATGTGGGAAGGAGAATGGACGGCAGCGTTTTCTCAAACTACAGCAACAGCTCTTTGAGGTCTGTTTCCTTGTGAAAAACCTTTTCGTTTAACTTTATAAAGGGGGGATGTCTGCTCTGCATTGTCAGGGGAGGCTTAGCCAACCTTGTGGCGAGAGTGGGTCAGTCTCTGATGGACGAGGCGTGATAAGGCTCCTGATTTTTGCTGAAAATATCACGATAACTCATTTGCCGTCCTGTCAGATTTTTAAATGACTCCAGACGAGCTTTAAAGCAACACGGTCTACAGATTTGTGTGATTGTTAGGCTGTTCCTGACTAATCCTAAAACTGAAGCTGTAGTGGGATCTTCTCAACATTCATTGGGAAAGCATGGTTTAAAAACATCCTATGTTTATTTTGTCTTTGGCATTATGGGTGTTTGTAAGTATGTATTTTCTGTAGTTTTTGTGTGACAATGCAACTGATTTTTTTTAATCTCAAAAACTGTCTGAGATATTCAAGTAAAAGTATTACTGAGTGGTGCTCAGTCCGATTTTATAATATGGTGATATCTCTGCTAGTTTGGATACACTGTATATGCAACGCATGAGTTTGTTTCTAAATACCAAAAACTTGAAGGTAATATCTCATCCACTGCCATGTTTTGCAGATGCCCGATTGAATATATTTTATTTAGTTTTCAGTTTACATATTTAAGTGAGTTTTATCTTAATGATACAACGTGATGATGAAATTATTAATGATAAAAGTTCTCGGACGTCTAGTCATGGTTTAGTTGGAATATTAATTCTAAACTTTTAGTGCTGACATCAGCTCTGCATTACTCCTGTTACAAATTGATGTTCCAAAACTGAGTTTCTATAGCCTGAATTGAGTTATTGAGTTAGTGTGATTGATAGGATTAGTCTCACTTCCTGTTTTCTATCAGCACCAAGCAAAAGGTCTTGTGCCTTTATAGGTAACTACTGAACCACTTTAAACCATATTAACTATTAATTTTTTTAACCAGTCTTCAACTTGTGCCAAGAGGTACAACCATGCATTTTCATTGCTGAAGTTGTGATGGCTTTAGGACAATTTTAGAAAGACCAACAAACAATAAAAAACCAGAACTGCGCCGGCAACGTATGTAGAACGGAAAATTGAAAATAAGAATAAGAGAAATGCAGGGAAGTGTTTCCTTGGAGATCTGTTTTCCCCAGCAATGGCCCCAGTTACATGGCATGTGAGAGCCAGATAAAGAGCTGTGAAAGGAAGCTGAGCTCAGCTTGTCTCCTTCTTGATCTCGACACAATCGGATATTTCAGATGATTGCGCAGCAATGTGCATGTTCAGAATGAACACCCCCTCAAGCAAACGCGCACTGCATATAACGGTTGATTGGGGCCGACTGCAAGAATGTTGAGTAGCGATTTCTCCAAGGAATGCAGTTTATTTTATTTTTTTAAAGTAAGTCTTTTCTGTCTAAAGCTATGTGGTATTTTTCTGAGAATTAGTGCGGATGTCCAAGGAAACGCATTCACGTCGGACGTCCCAGGAAACGTATTCACATTGGACGTCAGGGGAGTCTTTCCACAGGAGACTCAGAAGAGACGCCTTGAGAAATTCTCTAAGTTAAGATAAATAGTTGTCTGTAGACCAATCAACAGGATGTCATAAGCTTTCATTTGCCACAACAGTAGTCGCCCTGTGCATATTTTGGCACGTTGCCAGCCTAGCCCGGTTGTTTCACCCTGTTTTCCACATTGATTGAAGGATTGAAGGTTGGGTATTGGGTGGCATTGCCCCTGTAGCAGCCCTAATATGGTCTCGGTCTCAGGTGCTTAGTGCCGCATCAAACACACAGCTGCCGTCATCAAGGCGTTTATGTATTTTCATTTTCCCCCGTCCCTGTCTGTCAGCTGCCATAAATTCACATTTCTTAATGACATGTTTTCTTCATTATATTACTGTGTTATAGGAAATGAAATCATTAACATCATGACAAGTTAAAATGAGCTGAAGTAACACTGAGACATGTGTATTTTGTGGCATTACAAAGAATGAAAGTTTGTGGCATACGACTTGGTTATATATGATGTGTGACAATTTGGTGTTGGCATTCAAGTGTTTTTATGCCCTCCTAATTTTTCCTGTTTTTTTCTCTTCTACCAGTGTTAAATTAATGCACTTGCGTTAAATTAAAATATTTTAATTGTTGTTATTTTTTATTCTTCGGAATTATCGTAATAATTAGTATTAGATTAGATTATACCTTGTTTATCAATTTTACTTATTTATAAATGTGAATCTCTGTTTAGGCAGTACAAACCTGATGGATCACTTTTAATTGTTTCATCAGGTTAAAAACATTTGGTTTTGGATTTGTATTATAGATTCCAATTTACCCACTTAGGAGTCCCTACTTAATCATTTTCAGTATCCGTGAGTGTGTCGACCCAAACATACATAAGTGATTAGATGACTGACAATGACTGGCACTTTATTTAATGAAGTGTCGAGTGCGGTGGTATTTTACATTGCTCTTCTATCAAGGCCTCTGTGTTCAATGCACACATTTCAGCTTCTGGTGCACATGGCAGTTTTCATTTCGGAAGCCTGTGATAGGCATATTAGAGCAGAGCTGTACCGTAAGTGTTGCGGTTTAGATCAATGGCGTTGCTGGTCAAAGCACCGACCCGGTTGCATCAAAACAGAAGAGATGCACAGAAGTAATGGAGGAGCGGGAACCAAAGGGGGCAGAAAAAATTCTGACTACGCTGGAGAGGCGAGGGGCTAACTGACAGGTAGTTACCTCTGAAGCTGGGAGGTCAGGGAAGTCTTGTCAAGAACTTTCCTATTTCTGACATGATCGGTAAGTATCACAGACAGATTCACCGGAGCCGCTCGACTGTTTAATTGTGCTCATGAATTAAACATAGGATTATTTGTAGCCTTTCTATTTTTTGCTCACTGGGGCCCGTGTGTTTTATATTTAGACTATGAAAGATGCTTCTGTATGAAAATAGAAAGCGGCAGGATGTTTTCGTCACCTGAAAGCACCGTGGTCTGCATTTAAAAATAGCTTTCTGAGTGGAGGAGGTAGCGTTGGAACATGACAGCCTAACAAAGATTGTTTCTACAGGGCCTGTGATTTCAGGATTGTTTGATAGTTAGGTTTGATTTAATCTCAACTTACTCAAATAATTTAAGTCTAAATCAGTCCTTAATTCAAGGCATTATTATGGAATAAACTTAGAATAAAATAAGAAAAGTAATTCCTATGGTAAATGTGGGCAGGTTGAGGATTCATCTTTTTGTATGTTGAGTTTTCCATGCCATAGCTGATGTAGTCACTCCATATGTCCGACCGAGTCCAGCATTTGTGCGTAGGAGATGGCGGCGATCGACACAAGGCCCGAAGGTAAGGTTATGGGCAGTCTCTGGACGAACCCACTCCACGTCATGGAGTTGAGACCTGCCCCAGAAAACTCTTACCGGAGGCGCGCCCATGGAGAGGTCCAGGGAAGGACGCTCCGCTCCACATCTCTGGGGCAGGGGCTCAGGGCGACAGGGTAGCAGAAAGAGTTCATCACTGCTACCCCCGCGGATGAGAATGATCTGCGGCAAAGCGAGCAAGGCACTTTATTGGGTTTATCGGGTTATTTATCCATTTCAGTAGAAGCGGAGTCGGCGAGGTAAAATGCTCCGGGTGAGGGTGAAACCAATTTGTGTCCATAAAAAAAGACAGAGATGCTACAATTGAATCTGATGCACCCCTGGCCTCTTATTATTACCAGAGAGGGTAGGACTATTGTCTTTGAGTCTTTTGTTAGTGTGTGGTGAATCGAGAATAAATATTGGTACGCTTTATTGTACAACAGTGGGCAGGGAATCTGTGTCCCACCCCTTTAAGACCGGCCCGCCTGACGTTCTGGGCCTCCGCTGAGTAATTGGTACAGCTGGGGGCATAACATAAAATGCTGCTGGATTGTTTAGGGAGTGAGAGGAAAGCGTGAAGGGCGTTTGGAGCTTGTTTCAGCCAAACCAGTGGAGTGTTTTGTGTAAGGTTGGCCTGACGGCAGGAGACAGAACGGCGCTTCGGAGGCTTGAAAATAGTGTCACTAGGAGTTTATTTTACATGGATTTTGAGTTAGGCCTTGACATGGGCCCTAAAGAAGGTTTTACCCCTCCGGATGCTGCATGAGAACTGCTTCCCGAGGAGCACCTACCTGGCCTTCATAAATGAGTGGCCCCGCCTACTGGTTGGAGACAATCAACTGTGAATCAATGGCATGTTACTATACTAAAATAGCCATCTGCTCAAACATTTAGCTGCTTTTAATAATTTAAAAATGTGAAGGACATACCCTGATTTTCGGGCACGGCCTTGTCTGGGACAACTAGCGTCAATATGTGTTTTTGGTTTTTGGACCTGTTTTTGCCTTAGAACCTTACCTTTGTCCAATAATTGAAGGGACAATGCAGTGTCTTCCTTTTAAAACTGTCTCGGTGGCTTTTACTCGCGATTCTGCGATCCTGAAATGACATGCCATACATCCAGGGTTTTGTTACAAACGGTGAAGAATGAGGGCATGACGAGAGGAGGACCAACTGCTGAATTTGTTTTTGGAGAAGGGGAAAGTATAACAGAGAAGACAGGAACTACACAGACAGCAATTCCCCAGTGAAACAAATGAGACAGCAGGATAAGAAGTTTCCAGGGAAGAACAAGAGCACAGACCCCTGGACCCAAACAGAAATAAGCTGCACAAGCTAGATGCTCAGGCTGAAAATTTGAAGCGACAGCTGTAGGCCCAGGTACAGGAGCAGGTCGACTGGACCGTGGTGCAGTGCCAGGAAAAGCACCGCAAGGAGACGGTCGCTTCCCTGAAGGAGAAGGAAAAGCAATTCCAGACGCATGGTGAGAACATGGACCGGAAGATGTAGGAGAAGCTCGATGGCAAGCAAAATGAGTTTGACCAGAGGCTGGCTGAGGCTGTCCCTCTCCTGCCGATGGGCAGCGGAAAGGGAACGAGCTGAAAGTACCAGGAAAAGGAGAACAGGGTTCTAGCACCGACTTGGGAACTAGAGAACGAGCAGAAGCAAAGTACCAGGAAAAGGAGAACAGGGTTCTAGCATTGACTCGGGAACTAGAGAACAAGCAGAAGCAAAGTATCTGGAAAAGGAGAACAGGGTTATAGCACTGACTCGGGAACTAGAGAACGAGCAGAAGCAAAGTACCAGGAAAAGGAGAACGGGGTTCTAGCACTGACTCGGGAACTAGAGAACGAGCAGAAGCAAAGTATCAGGAAAAGGAGAACGGGGTTATAGCACTGACTCGGGAACTAGAGAACGAGCAGAAGCAAAGTACCAGGAAAAGGAGAACGGGGTTCTAGCACTGACTC
>JAOVYW010057627.1:0-14399 GCA_025775045.1 Hiodon tergisus | reverse complement strand
GTGAGCACTTACCACTTTGTCAGGGGTGTTGAGGTACATGTGAGCACTTACCACTTTGTCAGGGGTGTTGAGGTACATGTGAGCACTTACCACTTTGTCAGGGGTGTTGAGGTACAGATCCACGATGTAGTGGATGCGTTTCCACAGCATATCTTCCTGGTCGTCTGGATACATGAGGGCCATGAACTCTGGGTTCTCCAGGGTGTCCAGTAGCAGCTGGGCGATATCTGGTTGGTTTTCTTTGGCAGCCACATGTAGGACATTGTACCGACAGCCCTCCTGAAACCCAAAAACCAAGATAGTACACTTATGGGATACACAGTTCTGTATGCAACTTATTGCTGCTAAAGCCAGGGTCACATCTGAAAAGTATTGACATTATAAACACAAAGCTGACTTTCTGCGTGCGTGCATCTGTCTGTCGATCTTGTGCAGCTTACATTTTCCACTTAAGTGAGAAGAGTCAAGTAAATGGTGTGATGGAGTAAGTCACATGTCATTTGCCCTGTGAAATGACCCATACAGGCATACAGGCATACCTGGACCAAGGTGGGGTTGTCCCCAGAGCCGATCAGGTAACGCGGGTTGTTCCACACCAGCTCACGAAAGGTAGCCACATTGCCCGCCTCCACAGCTTTCCGCAGCTTGCCAGTCAGGTCCTGAGTGCGCGGAGTCCGAAAGGTGTTGGCCCGTTCAGCGTCCACACAAGGGTGTCGTTCTGAAGGAACAAGCATCACAGAAAGGGCTAAAAGCTAACTTACATACCAGTGTTTGAATCACGGCCTGGTCATCTAAACCCTACCTCACAGACACACCAGTGCCTGCATTAGAGCTGGTAACCTAAAGCCCAGTCATTATTTGATTATATCTCACCTGGTATTTAATGTATAAATGATATGCTAGTAGACAGGGAACGCAAATGTCAAATACCTTGACCCCCGAGGACTGGAGTTTAAGACCCCTAACCCACAGTGTCTGAACAATGAATGGATTATGGAACATTTTGAGAATGTAAACATTCTGAACACTGGTCAGCTTGAGTAATAACAACTACCCAATTCAATAAACAGGTTATGGAGGTTACTTAAAGATTAAAACTGAAATATGCCCAATGCACCTGTTGAAATCCTCTAGGCCTAAAAAAATAATCTGGGGGACAGCATACCTTGCTTCCCAGGCGACACATCTAGCGCAGATTTGCAGGGTGAGTGACAGGAGTCCAGGGCCCCTTGGGAAAACTTCTCTGCTTCCTCTCGGGTGGAGAACATCTTGAATCGAGCTCCTCTCATCATCCTCACAGCCTTCATGGCCTCCACGTCATCGTCGTACACATGGACCACATCTGTGGGGGAGGCAGAAGCCCTGTTAGGTCCCAGAGTAGGAAACTGAAACCTTGAGAAGTATAATACCCCCTAATAGATATTTCCGGAAGCAATTAAGGCCAAGAACATTTCCCATTCATACAACAGCAGTGCAGAAGTCGCATATCCAGTTCCTTAGTAAAGTAGAAGAGGGTTCATCCTCGTTCTGGCAAAGAGAAAGGGTGTCTCACCACTTCCCTCAGGCACATGGTCTAATGGTGGACAAACCCCATAGTAGTGCAACGGGGTCGCCTTATCATGAAAACGGATAGAGTGAGGAATAGGGTCTGGTTCCGAAAGGGTTTCCTCCACTGGTGGGGCCCCGTCACCCATGGCGTCTGCTTCCACAATGCCCATTCGTCTCTCCAGGGTGGTGCGAGCCAGCTTCTTCTCAAACAGGGCCCTGGTGGTGCCTGTGACGGGTCCACACTTGAGCCCCGCCCGGATAACCTCCTCTCTGAGCTGCTCGGAGCTCAGGGTGCGCAGCCGGCTCAGAATCTCTTCCATGCTTTGTTGGTCTGGAGCAAGCAGCTCAGTCAGATTAACACTAAGCAGGGGTTTCTCAGTATCTGTCCAAGAGAGGTAAAATTCTGCCATTAAAACATTTAAATAATATGGACAGATCCAGAGTAGGCCTAAAACCAGAAATGTCCCCTAGCTTCCATAGTTCCATGGTTGCAGGCTCATCGGGACAGGCAGGGTGAACCTTTCTGACAAATTCAGAGATTGCCCATATTCATGAATCTCAAAGGTTTAAAAACCGGGCGTGGACTTGTCAGTTGTTAGTAGAACCCTATAAGGCGTGTCGAGTATCTATTGTTGGCGTCCGGCAACCTTTTATACTTTACCAGCCGACGAACACTACATTTTTCCGTGACTAAAAGCAAGGTCTCTAAATGTCGAATAACAGAAGGGAAACTCCAAAACTTAATACATTTATTTACCATAACACATTAATTTCGTAGTCTCGTAGTAATCGAGACTAGCCCTACCAATTAAATAACTTGTCTTCATCATCCGTAACTAAGATTAAAGTAGTATCAGCACCTGGATACTAAAATAAACGTAGAAGACTTGTAACTGAACCATGTTAGTTTGTTCGCTTTTGAATTTGTTAGCTGTCAAGCTATATACAGCTAGCCGAGTAAACAATAATACAACAACATAATACTACCAGCCAAATGTTTACGCAATGTCAGGAATACAGATTAATCAAAAGATTTTGGCGATATCTGGCTCCCAATAATTAGCTAGCACTACGGTTGTTTTTTCAACTTTTAATGTCGAATAACACCCGTTAGTCTGTATTGGTAAGGATTTATATCTTACAAAGTTTATATTAACACGTAATTAAGACTTTGTTACCAGTTCGTTATCTTTGCATATAGTCCCAGATAGTTCGCTGCTTCTGCGTTTACGTGACGTCGTATTTGAAAAAGCGCCTCTTTTAGATCAAACAGCCAATAACATGCTAGCAGAGCCTAGACTGACACATTGATCGAGTAGGAGCTGCGTTACAGATTTTTATCCAGGTTTGCTATTCCAAACCACTAATGCTACATTCAAAACCAACACGGAAACAGCTCCGTTCGTTTAGCAACTTAAAATAAAAGTCCCGTGAGTGATCGGAAACGAATGTAGAATAAATATCACAAAGGGTTAAAAAAATATATATATTACGTCCATTGTATCCACATAGTCTTGCACACTCGGCTTTTTCAAAATGTATGCGTATGTGTGCTAACGTGTCATTAAAAACATTTGTATTGATAGTACTGTCTCATGTATCCGCTTTTCTTCTGGTACCAGCGCGTTATACCAAGAGGGTGGAGACTGCAGTACTATAAATAATTATTTTCAAAATAAGGCCTAAAAAGCGAACAGCTGGCATTAAATTAATTTGGGTGTGCGGACAGAGCATTTTACGCTAATCATCGAATACATTATTAACCGCTTCTGTAAATTATTTTTCTTGTGTACAATGATTATTTAAATTTTACTCTTGCATCCATTCCTACATTGTCATGACATTATTTTGCTCTTAATATCTTTTCAGTCTGGGATTGCCTTTGAGTATGAGGTCTTCAGGCTCTGGCCTGTGACTGGCATCTGCACAACAGGAAGGGAGGTTCCCTCTCCCCACTAAACTAGCCTTCTACAGCGTAAAAGGGACCGGCCTCACCTCGGAATAGGTAGGGGTTTATTATGCAGGCGGAAAAAAAAAAAACCCTGACAACCCCCCAATAGCAGCAAGCTCAGTTACGACATCATAAGCAGCCCGCACCAACTCAAATAATTAAATAAAAACAGGCGAGAGAGTGTCTAACCCCAAATCTAACCCTTGCTTCTAAGGTAGGGAGAGAGAAAACACACACAAACGCCCCAAACTTTGCCGGCATAAAAGTAATGCTTTCAGCTAGTTCTCTACTGTCATGAATACATAACCCAATACTCACTCGCATAGATAGACCCAACATGCTGCTGATGTTAGATCAAACTTTTATTTTGTTGCCTTTATAACCATCCATTTCCCTCCACTGTTTTGCACACCTAAAATATACAACACCACCACCAGAAAACCGCAAGGTTGGCACAGACTTCAGTGAAACCACTTGGCCCAGAAGTCTCATCCGTTTACCTCGATCCCCTCAGGTCGCCCCCCGTCATGGCATTTCAGCTTCCCTTTGCATAGACTGAATATGACATCATACAGGAGGCTCCTCCCATTAGCCTGTTGCCCGACTCCCCAGCTCTCAGCGGTTGGCCACAATTGGTTTTCGTCTAAAAACATTTAAAAAGTCTAACAAACGTATTTTTAAAATTTTTTGTTCTATCAACAAGGTATTTACACTTAACAAAAATCAAACAGATTATATATAATTTTTCTCTGCATATCTAAATTAGGCAACAAAAAACCAAAAACCTCTAAATGTAACTTTGTAATATAGAAATATTTGCAGGTACCAAATTTGGTAAAATTGCATTCAAAATGAAAAACAGACAATTCCCCATGAGACCGTACATCTCCCTGGGATAAATAATGTAAGGTTTCATATGAACAACCAAAATTAAATTCTGTTTGAGGAATACCACAAAAAGTACAAATTTATATAAATGACTATACACGAGGAGTAAATAAGGAATGTACAGAATTTCACTTTGCACGTGAAAAGTTTAAAAAAAACTCACAATAAACAGATTTAATGTCTGATATATTACCATCAAGTAACAGTACTGTAGAGAATGTCTTTTCAGTGTCAGTCCGAAGACCAGAGAATAGCAGGGCAGAGTCGTCATCGTCGCTGGGTCTTCAGCTTCACTGTCTTGTCAGAGAGAACATGAAATGGTCCACTTCAGCTGGGGTCGTTAATGTCTCTAGCCCTGCTCTGTGGGGGCTACATGGGGTCTGAAACAGGGCGTCTATCAGGGGGACATAGGGCGACCACCAGCAGGCACCAGGGGTGGGGGAGTAGCCAGTGTTGCAGTGGGGACAGTCCGGCTCAGGAGGCCGCCCCCTTGCGGGGCGGTGGGGCTGAGTCGAGGATAGTGCAGGCCCCCCAGTGGGGACATGAAGGGGGGCATGTGAGGGAGGTGGCCCTCCAGAGGTGACTGGTGGAACTGCAGGCGAGCACGGTCCAGGTCATCTCGCAGTCGAATCCGGTCCCGCTCCTGGCGGGCCCTGTCATGGGGTTCACGGGCCCGGTAGCCACGCTCCGCTTCATACAGGAACCGCGAGCCCTGCAGGTCCAGTCCGCAGTGCAGGTAAGCCTCCCGGATTGGGTCCCTGTGGAATGAAGGGGGGGGCGGGCGCTCCCTAACACCCCCCAGAGGGCTCACTCCAACGAAGGGGGGTAGGCGGGTACGGTCCAGAGCAGTCAGGGGGGGCCGGACACCCATGGGGAGGTGAATAGGGCGTGGAAGGGGCGGGTCAGCGCAGCGAGGGGAGGGCGTTGACACTTCTGGCTCCTCCTTGATCTGCAGCTCCTTCTTTATGAAGAGCGTAGCTTCTCCTGGGAGCCGCTCCCTAGGCAGAGCTGGAGACTCCGGGCGCAGAGCCTTGGTAACGGGTGAAGGACGCCTCTCTTGGCTCACTTTCACCTTGATGTCTGCCACAGGGGTTGGAACCTTCTCTACAGTGCCACCCTGGTGACGACCTGCAACATCTCCGGAGTTCGGCCTGCCGTTCCGTAGGAGGCTGTTGATCTGGTAACTGGCAGGAGCAGAGGCAGGGGATGAACGGCTGGAGTGGCCGTTGTGCTCCAGAGAGTCCCTGGGCGAGAGCAACAAAAACAGACATTAACTCAGTTAATTCAATCGGGATACTTAAATTTTTCAACATTCTCATAAAGTTACGTTTTTGTGGAATACAGTAAAAGCCTTTGAGCGCCTGACCTGTCTCTCTCCTCCTTGTTAACCAAGGAGTCCCTTTTCTCAGACTCCCTCTCCCGCTGATGGGCCGAACGGCAGGGCCACTGCGGGGGGGTGGGGAAGGAGGGAGGGGTCCGGTGCAAGCGGTTCCAGGGGTCATGATGAGGGAAGCCATGTCCTTCTTTATGTCCGAAAACCGCGTTAGATGCTTGAGGGAGAGAGAGGGACACCGTATAAGGAGCGACCGGCCGACGAGCCAAGACCCCAGAGCGACGGGTCAGTGACTGGTGTGCGGCCACCCCTTTAGAAGCCAGCACTTACCGAGGGAGGGACTTCCCAATCCTCCAAACGCACCGTTTACCAGGTTTCCCAGGCCGCTGAAGGTGCTGGAGCGGCTGAGAGGATCTGTAAAAAAACCAAACGGAGATCAGCCACAGGGATGAGACATCACTGTCTGCTCATCATACCACAAGCATCTCCTCCTTTGGTTTCTTAGCCATTAGAACCAGTCTTCTCCTCTCCTCGATCTACTACATAATGACAGACAAGAATCCATATCTTATGTAACTAGGTATGGTGACTACTAAAACTGATCTTAGTCATTTACAAAAACAAACAATACAGACACGTATCACACCAACACAGAGCAGGGGGTCAAGCCGCACTTTGGAAGGGCTTCTGGAATTATTCCTTTCCAATGCTTTTAATGGTTCAAAAACAGACTGAATGAAAGAACTATTAAACTGATGTATGGTATATTTGGCTCCATTCAATAATTTACTTGACGGTGCGTGAACAGGGTGAACAGGCGACCAGTCAGACCTACCGGCCAGCGGGCTGGTGGACAGGAAGTGACCGAGGTGGGGGGAAGGGCTGTACGGTGATGCCACGGGTTGGGCGTGGCCTGCAGTAAAAGAAGGATTTAGAGCTCTGAGCCTGAACAAACCTGAGCAGAACCAGTAAGAACCTCTAGTGTTATCCCACAAGATAGAAGAATTAAGATGCAAGGCCAAATCAGGAAATGGCACTGCTCTATGGAAGATTTTCTACAGTTCATTTCTCTGTGGTCTTCCTGTGAAACCATCAGATGGAGGGGGAGCTGCTATGGTTTAGCCACTAACCTGAGGAGGAAAAGAGGGGTCGGGTCAGGTTATGGGGGTACGTGAACCCTGGAAACACTCCTGGTGCAGGAGGCCGGCTCAGCAGGTCCAACTTGTGTGGGTCTAACTGCTATTGGAGAGAGATTAGGGCAGACACTGTGGTCATTAGTTTGTCCATTAGACCCCTGCTTCTCCAGTACCACGTCCCCTGCCTTCACCTTTATCTTCTGCTGCTGGTGGTGGATCTGCCAGGCAATCTGCACATGGACAGCACACCATTTACCAGGCTTCTGGAAGAGCAAACAGGAAAATATACAAGCTCAGCCCCAAAAATTCAATCACAACTAATTCATATAAGATGTAACTGAGGAAATTAGTTTCTCTTACTCTGACCAACGTTCTAAAGGGATCTGGTACCTGTGAGTAGATACAGAATCGTTTAAAATTAATGTTTGAGTAGTGAAATAGTACATTGTGGGAAGAGCAGACTGCCCTATCGTGACTGAACAGCACATTGTGGGAAAATCAGACTGCCCTATCGTGACTGAACAGCACATTGTGGGAAGAGCAGACTGCCCTATCGTGACTGAACAGCACATTGTGGGAAGAGCAGACTGCCCTATCGTGACTGAACAGCACATTGTGAGAAGAGCAGACTGCCCTATCGTGACTGAACAGCACATTGTGGGAAGAGCAGACTGCCCTATCGTGACGATAAACAGTGCACCATGAACACATTACACAAACGTCTGCCCCCATCGTACTACTTACCCGATGATCCTTCTGTAGCAGGGTGTGAGGAACTACCCCAGGGCGTGTGGCAGTATCCATGGGGCTGGATGGCTAATGAGACAGAGTTACAGACAAGGTGAGGCAAAGAGACACTAATCCAGACAAATGCAAAAACACAAACGGCCCCACACAGTTAGGCAAACAGACAGGCAGGCTTGCAGACGCGCGCGCGCACACACACACAGTGCTGCTAGCCTAAATCCAATAACTGTGTGGCTATAGCTGGTCTGGTGAAAGGAGATGTCACTGACCTTGGGCTGGAAAGCTCCCTGTAGGGAGCTGAAGGGTCCGGCATGGGGCAGCAGAGGAGGCATCGCTGGAGGGCAGGAAGTAAAGAACTGGAGAACGAGAGGTACAACACACCAAGTTAAAAACATCGCCTACACGCGGCCGCCAGCATCCTCCTACTTCAAAAACTTCACTCCCACAAGGCCGCTATTTAACTCATTTATTGGGAACCTACCACATACTTGGTCATTGAACTCAGCCGGGATAATGAAAGAGAACGCAAAGTGGACTCACGTTTGAGTGTCGGACGAAGGGGTTATCCAGTTTCGGGGCATACTTGTCGAACTACAAAGAAAGAAAGTAGGAATAAACGACTAATCCAAAATGAATGTGCCAAAGTCACGTGATCAATGGCTCAGCAGCACTGTAAACCTGGGCTTCCGTAACCACTCCAAGCATTCCTTCAGCTGGGGCCGCAGGTGTATACAGGGTTAGATTAGGGTTAGCCTTAACCCTAACCCACAAAATGTCAAATCAATTAAGAGCTACAATCTGGCACAGGACAGACCCAAAACTCTTAAAAAAACATTTAAAATTGATTTAATTTAACCAAAAGCAGGTTAGCAATAAAATGTAGCATAAGGAAAGTACAGAGGAAGGTGAATAACCTAACCCAAACCCCAGGTGCCGGTGGGACCATGGTGCAAAGGTGAGGGTTATTCGGAAGAGGAGAGGAGGTACGCACCATGGGAGAGGCGGGGGCCAGTCCGGCATGGAAGGGTGAGAAGGTGTGCGTGTGCTGGTGCTGATGCTGGTGCTGGTGCTGGTGCTGGTGCGTGTGCTGGTGCTGGTGAAACTCCGCCCTTAGCAGGGAAGTTGTGGGAAGGCCGCGCTCCGAGGTTTGGACCAGGAAGCGGCTGTTCAGCTCCTGCCGCAGAAGATCGTGCTCTGGAACACAGGGACCCAGAATCAGACAGGAGGAAAGTCCTGAAACCTAGCTATTTTGTGCAGAGCTTTATATTTACGCCTTGACTAAGTGTCATTTTCAAATTCAGACCAAATTTCCTGCTGTAAGTGAAGGCCATGCTGAATGAACAACAGTCTTGCTATAGGAATCAGGAGTTTTAAATCATACCAGGGTAACCGGCTGCAGGGTGATGTCCCACAATTCCGTTGGTGGAAAGAGTGGGAGGACTGGCGAACATGGCTGGGTGGCGATTGGCAGGGCTTGGCAAGGTGTAGTGGGAGGAAGAGAGGCTGGAGACAGACAGGGGAGGGGCAGGGCAGGGGGAGGAAGTTTGGCGGGACTGCAGGAGGTGGAGTCTGGAGTGACTGAGGCCGGTGACACTGTCGCTGGCACGACTGCTGTGGAGAAACCATTAACAACATCAGCACGGAGGAACGGCGACAACATTGGGGGAAAAGCCTAACCCTAAATCAACTAGGTGAAGAGAAGCTTTGGTCAGGATACAGAGCAGCAGCAGCACCGTGGAGTGAAGGCACAGGCTCACCTGATGTACGGCAGCGAGTGATCAGTCAGGTGGCTGGCTGCTGACACGGTGCGCTGCTGGGGGGGCGGAACTCGCGCCTCCGGCGCAGGCTGTGATTGGGTCCTCAGCTGGGGCAGGGTGGGTGCTGGGGCGGGACTGGGAGAGGCAACTCGGGCAGCGTGAGGAGGAGGAGTCTGGGTGGGACTGTTTATAGGTGGAGCAAACGGTGCCTCGCTGCTTTGCTCCTGGCTGCGCTGGAGTCCGGAGACTTTAACAGCACCACACGACCTGGAAGAATGGTCCTCATTCGACGTTACACCTGCCAGCACAAAGACGGACAGCAGAATAAGCCAATGAGGCACGACTGACGGAGATCAAACCTAAAGGGCAATTTGCCTGGGATAAACATCAGAGGAAGCGGTCGCAACAAGCCAAGTTCAGCCAATTGGCAATTAGCATGCAGGACAGCTCCCTGGTAGTGGAGTGTGGTTACTGAAGAGAAACGACGCCCCCACTGAACTGAACTCAAACATTATTTTTTCAAAATAATTCTGTCATAATACTACCCCCAAGCCACTAACCCTATCAATGTCCATCACACATCATCTCCCTCTCACACACAGAGCACCCTGTCCAGTCAGACACGCACACACACAACCTCTGTTCGCAGTGAGACACAAAGACACAATTCTGTCCATTAAACACAGACACCATTCCACTGTCAAAAGGAGTAAACAGGAGAGAATATTCCTACCGTGACTAGCTGTGGTAGTGAAGAGCTTCTCTGATTCCATATCAGAAGCCTGAGAGAGAGAGAGAGAGAGAGAGAGAGAGAGAGAGAGAGAGAGAGAGAGAAACTAGATTAGTTCAGTCCCCTAACTTTGACCTGGAGTTATGACCATGTCAGTCTTAAGGGAGACATGGGCTGTCCCTCAGTGTCCAGAATTATTGCTTAATTATTTTGACCTTTCTAATGTGTTACAATTAACATCATTGTCAATATTTCCATAAAACAAATATAAACAATATATGGTATTTATTCCACCAGTAGAATCAAGCAGTGTTGCTGTTCCGTTGCCCGAACAGTTTAAACAGATAAAATACATGTTTGAAAATAAAATATAACTATGAACATATCAATTTTAAAATAGTTTTTTGTGATTTGTGTCAGGCTGAACTTATTCAAAGATCCTTTCAACTCAAATTAAGCAGAAGTTGCTGAAGTGAACGCTTCATCGTCTACCTCATATAACACTCAATCATTTGGTAAGAGAGAAGAGGCGGGCTGCTGCTGCATCAGTACATTTAGTAGCTAATAGGGAGAGAGTCAAATGAAGGAATCTTTTGCAATCGGAAATACATTTTAAACACTTAATCATATGCAAAACGCTTAGCGATACTGTAACTTCTGTCTTGAGTGCGGGGAGATTAGCACCAAACTTGCTCAGGGATGCCCCTGCGCCATAGATTGCTTCATATAGGATAACAATTCGACTGCAAACTGCATTCATGAAACCCGACATTTATTTTCTAACTCATGCAGAAAAGAGTCTAAACTCATCCTACAAATGGTACATTAGGGTTGTTCCCCTCACACACATTTTAAGACCCTTCTGAGTTACGTAACCCTAACCCTAAGACCCTTCTGAGTTGCGATCTAATTTTTCCTTGTTAGGGCCCAGATTACTGAGCAAAGGGGGAGAGATGCGCTGGTGGAGAATGGACCAGGATGGCCGGCCAGGCAGGTCGAAGCTTGACTCAGTCTGCAAGGCCAGTAAAATCCACATAAAGCTTACCCCAATCAGATGCTACCCGATTCTCTACAATACAGGAGATAATCACACACACCAGGCTATTGAACTAGGGTAGAAGGGTTGAACAAATGTGAAATGTAAAAGTCATGAGACAGCCAGTATGCACTGACCTCAAAAGCCCAGTCTGTAGGGACTGTCAGGTCATGACCCCGCCCACATCTACACTGTTCCTCCAGACTACAGTAAAACAGAAGACTGAACTATGAGCTAACGGTAATCCCAGGTGGCCTCAGAGCAGCTGAGCGTTTTCAGTTCATCCAGAAAATCACAGGCCGCACAAAGCAGACAGTGGGATTATAAATCCTACCTGGTCATCAACGTCACTCTCGCTGTCACACTGAGACAAAAATGGAGAGACACGTATAATTAATAATCACGTTTGAGGCATTAAACTTTCCCATAAATCATAACTCAATTTTTTGTATTCATTGTGGCTAAAAGTTTTTAACACTGACAAAAGCCAAAGACCAAACTAAAGTAACTTAACAGCAACACCTTGGCCACGGATTCAGCAGTAAATGCTAACCCAGTGCCACAGGAGGGGGTAGGACTGCAGACTTCGTAAAGCACTAATCCCAGATGAAACCATTTAGGGTAATTAACTGCTCCTAGCCAGTCAAAGGGCTCTTCCTCTAAAGCACTCATAGGTCAGAACTGGCCCGAAACCAATTAACTGATTGGTTTAGTGTTTTGGTAAGACTTGCTGAACACATCCAAAGAGACAAAGAATCATAGTTCAGAAAATAAGAGGCCAGAGCTTTCAATTAGTTGTCCCATTAGACAATTGGAGCCTAGATTAAGGCTGATTAGTACAGCTGCCCTGACCTCCCCCCCAAAGGGAAGCAGTACCCTATCAATTACATACTACAAGCCAATGGTATCCCAAAGGAGAGCAGTAACCTGACCTGACCCATTATCCCGTTTACACAATGTTTTAGGTTTTAAGTTTGTTCACCCACAATTAAAGCCAGATAATGGGTAAATTAACCTTACAACTGATGCTGATGAGGGATAGGCAGTTTAGGACAAAGTCCCATTCCCATATTCACTCAGCTTGTGGTTTGTTCCCAATTCTTCATAACAATAGAGATCTTAAAGAAACATGCCATCATTAATAACATGGTTACCATCTGGTAACCCTTCCCCCGAAAGCAAACGTGTAACTACTTGACATAAAGAGTAATGTCAGTTCTGTCACCAGACAAGGAGAATGCCACTTACAGAGTACCCTCGTCCAGAGAGATCGTGTGGAGAACTCTGGGGGAGAACAACAGAATCAGAAAACTTTTAACATATTTTACATCTCAAAAATCTATAAGCAATCCTTACAGAGAAGCTAGTTTTGAGCTACTCTCACACACACCGTTTTACAACAAAACTATACCTAAAGTTACCCAGTAGAAATTACTTCTCCAACAAAGCAAGGTTAGGGATTGTGAGAGCAGGAAAAAACGGTAGCAGGTTCGATGAAGAATGATAACAGAGCTGGTAAGAGAGATTCACCTCACTGAGACAATCTCTGGAGCTGCTGCCCCGGGGTCTTCCTGGTGTCCACGTCCCCTCAATGTTCCCGTTGAAATTTCGCATCACGCCCTTCACCTGCTGGAGGAACGGGATACAGAGTTAGCGTGGTTTGCCCATCAGAGCGCCCAGCAAACGCTCTTCTACACAAACACAATTTTCTCCAGTTTGTGTTGGTGTGTTTTGTACATCAGCTTGTGGGAGGGAGGAGCAGGTCCGCAAGTAGTATAGATCTGACGATTAGCGTGTTGTATAGTTGAGTGGATGTGCGATATGTGCAAATCAGCCCGTTGTGTAGATCAGAGTCTCTAGTCTCCCTGGAACAGTTTGATGCTCTGATTGACCTTTGGCTGTAAATACCAGCCGTACTACATGTTCTGTTGCGGCCCTCATCTGCACCCAGTCATAAGGTCACCAGCAGACCTACCCTCTGGGGCTGTAGTCAAAGAAATCAGCCACCCCCTGACCCAAACCTTAACCTTTTATTAGATCCAAGATAAAATAGTCTGGTCTGTAAGAATGCAATTATTGTTTTCTGGAGTTTTGAGAGAGAGAAAAAAAAATCAAGATTTTTAAACCAAATGCTAAATGACAGGGGTGTCAAAACTGGAGATGTCTGGGGCAGAGTGGAGTGATTTGGTGACATTGCACACGAGAACAGCCTTTCAGCGTAACCATGATTGGCATCTGGAAAGACACACTAGATCAAACCAGTATGTCTCAAACCATATACTGGGCCATCAGTGGTCAGTCTACCGTAGCTTATGAGAGATGGACAGTCTTACAGCCCTGGTACCAAATGGTGTCTATTGCAGCTAGTCAGGGCTACATGACAAGACCCTAGAAAATATTTCTAAAAGGAAAGTGCAGTGTAGAGGTTCGACTTCTCTGCTGTAGTGCGATGTTTAGCAACAGTGGCCATACTTCAGTGAAATCAAAGAATCCATTTCAAATGCACAAACCTGTAATTTATCTTCCGAGCTGGGCGGAAAAAGATTAATCGTACATTTGTAGAAGCTGTGCATCTGACAGCATAGATTCATATTGTAGAAACGTGGATTCTGACACACACACTCACACACTTTGTGATGTCAAGCAATACAGGTGAAGGATGATGATAATACAAGCTTCACCCTGATTAACACAGTAGGGGGTTTTGGACAGTGTGAAGACAAAAGCTGCGTAACAGTGAATACTAACCTGTTTGTTCCTTTTGGAGTAAGTTTTCATTTTCCCCAGGTGGCGCTCACGCCCACATTCTGTGACTTGGACGCTCAGATCATGGTCACCCGGACCAGTCAACACCAGATGTGTGGTCATGTCATTCTCCAGCATCCTCTGTCTCTTAGGCATCTGGTTCTCCCAGCTCTCTGTGCGCTCTTGGGGAGTCAAGGTTACCATCTTCTTCTGCAGGACCAACTGAAAGGTAAAGGAGAACAAAGATTGTACCTCATTAACGCATGGACATCGACACACTTCCTCTTTAACGCATGGACATTGACACACTTCCTCATTAACGCATGGACATTGACACACTTCCTCATTAACGCATGGACATTGACACACTTCCTCTTTAACGCATGGACATTGACACACTTCCTCATTAACGCATGGACATTGACACACTTCCTCTTTAACGCATGGACACTGACACACTTCCTCTTTAATGAAAGCACAGGTGCTTCCATCTGAGTGACAGGCTGGAGCCCCTACACTACGCAGATC
>JAOVYW010057605.1:9835-21343 GCA_025775045.1 Hiodon tergisus | reverse complement strand
GAAAACAGGGGCTGAATAGCAGAGCTCCTAACAAAGAAACAGATGCACATTTCCTACTTTCTGAGACAGAAAACAAATGAGACGTTAACTTGGTATCACTGCGCCAGCACGGTCTTCGGTTGTTTTTCTGTGAGCATCTACTTCTCCTCAGTCAGTCGCAGGGTTGTTGTAATTCACTAAAACTGAACCTGAACCTGACACAACCAAACGCATTTACAAAACATATAGTTTAAATAATTTTTTTAAACTATTTCAATTTGTCACAGCTTGGCTCGTTGGAAGGAAAGTTATTGGATGTTTGGTCAGTAGATGTAGGGTGTGACATAAAACCAAAGGTTGCCAAAGTGTGCTCATGGAAAGAGGTCTCTCCCACAAATGGCGGGGCCCCAGCTTATAAAGGACCAGAGCACATTTCACAGGTGTGCCCAATCTTTAATCAAGGCCTCATGCTGCAACAGAAACAATACAGGCAGAGAAACAGCAGTGTGGGACGTAACAAATTAGATAAATTAAAACTGCAATATAGTCCTGAGTACAATTTAATAGAAATAAGATCAGATCAAAAACCTTTTTTTAAAAAAAAACAGAATAAAAGAGTGAACCAATCCCCAACTGCAAGCTGTGAAATGATGTGAACTATGTGAGATGATGTGAACTATGTGAAATGATGTGAAATATGTGAGATGATGTGAACTATGTGAAATGATGTGAACTATGTGAGATGATGTGAACTATGTGAAATGATGTGAACTATGTGAAATTGGACTCGATATTGGCTGCTCGTTGAAGGCTGGTTGAAATTTGCCAATTTATATTTTTATTATATGGGGGGTAAAAGCACAAGAGTGCATGTCTCTGAAATAATATGGAATCTACTAACTAGGAAAACGCGAAAGCCATTTTAAAACCATAGGATACCTCGTGTGCAATATTTAATGACCCTTGGGAAACATCAAAATGGTGATTGTTTTTTCGCAGTTTTGTATTTATTTCAAATTCTTGTTATATTGAATGACTGAATCAAGTATGAAATTCTGAAATGTACAAGATGACAAGGAAATAAGAATAAAATTCTTCAAAACGAAATAAAGATATCTTGTTAAATATCATACTAAATATATTTATTATAATATATTGCATATTTATTAATATCTAAAGCGCAGTTTTTAATAGGATAAAATATGTTATATGTTAACATGTTTTGTTTTTAAATGAATGTAGGCTGGACACTGAGGTTTAATTGATAAAAACCAAAATGCAAAAAGGGTTGCAGTGTCGTTTTCACGACTTTTTAGTGTATTATGTTTATATATTAAGTATGTTATTTAATGTAAAAACAAAATATATTTGTGCATTTCATTTCTAAACATTTTGTGTTTATTGCACGTGCAATATTTCTAATCGTATTTCAGTTCTATGATTATATAAAAAAAAATGTGCAGTATAAATCAAAGGTTATGTTTCGGAGTGAATCAACAAAACGCACAAAAGATTAAGTTATGAAACATTGTATAATTTGAGCCCATCCACTGTAAAAAAAAAAAAAAAAGAAAGAAAGAAAGAAAGAAAAGAAAAAAATACGAAGAACGACATTATGAGAGCAATGGGCAAAACAACACACTCCCGATGGAGGGATTAAAGGCTGCAGTTAAATTATTCGGTGCTCTAATGTTGGCTATTAGGAGGCCGTTAGTTTTCTTGTAACTTCCGTTGTATCTATCTAAAAATCTAAAATAACTGTCCTAAAATAAAAGAACATACACACTTAAATGACTGTCTTTCACTCAGCTCTCCTCCATATACCCAATCAGACAGGAGGTCACCGCTGTCGGGGGGGGGCTTGTCACGTTCTCCGCGACCAGCGCTCTCTGAAATTTAAACCTTTGGTTCCTTGGAGACGGAGGACTGAAAGAAACGAGCTATGTAACTTTATACAGTGGAGACATTTTAGAACCTCAACCTCAATATTCTTCAAATTTAGCTATTTCGATAAGGGAATTATTATAATGATTCCAAAATATTATACAAAATTTAAATACATTTTTAACTCATAGTTTTCTTCAAAAGATTATCTGACAAGGATTATCCGACGATGCATTAGTTAAAACACTGTTGTTGAGCAGTTTATCCACTGCCAATTGTGAATCAACATGCCAAGTCGACAAAAGAAGGCCATATTTTGTTTAGCCAGTGTGTTGAGTTTTGCTTGCGTTTTGGTGGTGGCAGCTGCGATGGGGACTCAGTTTTGGGTGAAGGGGACCGTCCTGTGCAAAACCGGCGCCCAACTTGTCAACGCCACTGGAGCAGAGCTAGATAAATTTGTCGGCAAGATCAGCTACGGGCTCTTCCACGGGCAGAGGTTGAAGCAATGCGGGTTAGGCGGCAGACCCTTTAGGTTTTCATGTAAGTACCGCGCACCCGTGCGATTCATTATTGTAACGGAATGGAAAATGGTATATTTAAAGATTAATAAGACATTTTAAATAATTAACATTTTGACATTTTAATGGTAACGGTGAGTTATTATTGATACTATTATTATTATTTGTCTACTGATGCTGTATGTCTTGTGTAGTATAATAAATATGTAGTATAATTATCTTAGATATCAAGGTAACTATGATGACAACTTTTCAGTTTTTTCCTCGAGTAGATCGTATAAATATTTTTTCTTTTAACTACCAAGCGATATTGCCAATCTGATTCAACACGCTTGGATGAACTGTCTATCCCTGTAGAACTAGTCTCCGGGGAGCCACGAGAAAAAGTGCACGAGCTAATGGCATATATTGCCTTATTAGAATTTATGAAGTGTAACGGAGGTTAAATCCTACTCTTGATTTATTAAATTCGTCTGTGATCTTTCAGATACAATTATCTTTTAGGAACGCTGGGTTTTTAAAATGACGGGGGGAGGTTACGTGACAAAACACTAGGGAAGCACACAGATTTTTTAGGCTGTCTAATTAAGAGTTCATTAAAAAACCTTCATCCAAGCCAAGTACCTTGCAGTGTGTAAGAGTTAACACAAAAACGCTTTGAGCTTAGACACAATGCTTTCGTATTTAACAGAGGCTTGATAGCAGGCGACTCTGCTTTCTGGCAATTCTTCATTAATGAGTTTTGGAACCGTTTCAATGTCGAGGCATTTCATTCTTTCAATGTGTATCTGACTACGTGTCACAGAACAAGAAAGGGACTGTTTCCACGAGTTCATTGCAACAGGCCTGTTGGCTCCCATTTTTCTGAACACATCAACTTTCAGAGATGCAGTCTTTGAACTGGCTGAAAGGGTGCACAATTTTCTAATAATCAACACGAAGATGCAGTTTTCGTTATGGAGTCAAAAGATGATATCCTCTACACCCATACATTCTGTCTGTCAAATTCAAATGCTGGCATGACCATTTGAAGGTGCTATATAAATTACATTGTTATTATTTTAACAGATACTGCTATTTACATATATATATATTTTATATTATCTCTTAGATGTTCCATTATCAGTTTTTTTATGGCAGTAGTAATTGGAATGTATTATTTTGTCAAACTTAATAAACCAAAAACGTAGCGGTTTTCAGGTTCTCCTGGACTCAATGACGCTTAGCAAAATGTGGAAACCAAAAAGATTAATACAGTAGCCAGACATAATTGATTTAACATCTCCCCATCCCTAATTCCATATTAACACAATCATCAGAAGTAAAACGAAAAAAAGTATGATCTGTAACGCATTGAAGGAATCTAGTAAAATTAGCACATTGTGAAATGCATGATATATCCTATTCATTAATGCACAAAAAAAAAATAAAGAACCAATGGGTTCTGCTCTCAGATAGGCAGGAAATTGTCTACTTGTGTACATAAACAGCATCTTTCAAATATTTTCCAAAAATTCCTTTATTCCCCCCCACCCATGTTTCCCTCTGATAGTTTTTCCAGACCTGATGGGTGTGATCCCAGCAAGTCTCCACGTCTGTGTAATTCTGTTCTGCGCTCTGCTCATCGTCTTCTCTTCAGTAGCCTCAGCATTCTTTGTGTACAATGCATTTGGCAGCCCCTACGAGACGCTTCACGGGCCCTTTGGTTTGTACCTGTGGAACTTTATCTGCTGTGAGTATATACACACACACACACAAACACACACACACACAAATACACCCACACCAAAGCACTCGATTAAACATTCACTCGTACACAACATACTGGCACTACTTACATTACCGCGTTCGCCTTCCACACATTCACTTACGTTTTCCGAAGAGCTGCACAATGCAAAGGGTTGTGTTAAAAGCTTCTAATGAGGCTTATTAAGCTCCAAAAAATCATTGTCACATTTTCTTTCCTTAGATTTAGTTGTGATTAAAAGCAAAGAATCAAACAAATGCATGAAAAACTAGATGTTATCCAGCATTCTGTGGTGGGTTGGCAGGTCTCTGCAGCTTCCTGGTGATGATCCTCTTCACATCGGAGGTGAAACTCCACCGCTCATCGGAGAAGATCGCCAACCACAACGAAGGCAACTTTGTGTACAAGACACACTCGGAGCAGTTTGACCGCTCCTTCTGGATCATCCTCTTCACCTTCTTTGCTCACGCCCTAAACATTCTGCTCATTCGCCTGGCCGGAATCCAGTTTCCCTTCCAGGAGGCCAAAGAGTCGGACATGGGCACCGGCGCCTCAGATCTCATGTACTAATGGGGCTTTGTCCTCTGCTGTTACCTTCTCTCAATGGGAATCTCACAGCATCAGTTTTTCCAGTTAATTTGCCATTGAAAGTACCAGGCAAATCTGACCCTTTTCTCTTCAAAACAAAGTAACTGTCCTTCAAATGACAACCAGAGACAGTTTCCATACTGTGGTTGTAAAAGGACGGTCTTAAATCTTTTTCCAGTTGGTTTTTTCCATTGCGTCCCCACCCAGTTAATCAAATTGAAGAATTTTACTCGTATTTAAGAAAATTGGAGGTCCGTTACCACATTGTTGTGTTTAACGTTATGGTCATTCAATGCCAGTAATTCTTAAGTGTGATTTTCAGCAGCTGTGTTGACAGACATGAAAGATAAAGAATGAATGCACAGTTTTATGTCATTTTGTGCTATGAGTGTTCCAAAGACAGGCATCTCATTGAATCTTCAAGGACTCAAAATTATTTCAAATATTTTTATCGATTTATGATTGAGCGCACTGAATCAAATTGTCCTTTTAATTCACGGAGTTTACTTTACTCCTACTCTTATGTTTTTTCTTGTGATTACCTATTAATTTTTATTTTTTACCAAGAAAACAGAAATATTAAAATCTAAACTCTAATTTAGTTTATTTATGATCCTGTAATGTGCCAATTGTTGTAATGATTATGGCTTGTGTTCCCTGTTTTTTGTATTATTTCTAGAGAGCTAAAAATGTGTTGTAGTTCATAATTGTGTAGAGCTATTGTTTATTAATTCATATCATCATGAAGAGTGAATATTGATTTAGGTTTAAAAACGGTTTTAAAAATGTACCTGATAAATAAATTGAACTTGGAAAATAAAATTTTGAATGCTATTTTTGTCTCGTATTCAGTCGTATTAAGTAACTATTAATAGCCAGGATCAACAGGATAAACAGGACCCAACTGTTTATTGATTTGCAGCTTTGATTTTCCACTAGGCAGGGTTCCCATACTAAAGATAGTTCTGCTTCAGCATTTCAAAGCTGAAGACCAAAAATGTTTTATGGGAGATAATTCTCTACATGACAATCATAATGATATAACCCCGAGTTTCAGTGCTTTTTCTCCAAACATCTTCCTTTCCACTTCACAGATGATGTCTGGATAAATATCTAATATGGCTTTTAAAAAGCATTATTAAACGTTAGTATGATTTAAATGTAGCATTAAATCAGTATTTAAAACAATTATTGTTTCAAAAATGAATAATAGTACAACCTAATTAGGATCATGGAGATAAGATTTCCACAACACATTCTGAAAGTGAACTAGAGTGGAATACGTTTTTTCCCTTACATTGCCCAGTAACTTAGCAGCCTGGGTTACAAACAAATGTACCGCTCACCATAATTTCTCCATCTCTCTGATCTCTCATCAATATGCAGCCTCCCCCAGTTCACACACCTTAAAACTCTGTGTCTGTGCATGTTTGACCACACACCAGCCCTTGGAGCTACATTCAAAGAACCCTTGCTCTCTAAACACTTTTGCTGCGTTCAAAGAGAACTCACCTGGACCAGGAGTCCCCCTTCTCTGTGCAAGAAGCCCACTGGAACTACAGGTATGGTGTAGGAGTACCAATTTGACTTTTTAAATAACTTTTTCACCAGATTCTTTATCTGGAGAGCTTTACAAAGATCACAGCTTTACTGAATTAACGTTTTGCTGTCAGCAACTTAAGCCTCATGTGATACCTTATACAAACATTTAAGTCCATCAATCAATCTAAGACCTGATATTTTCCTAGAAGACTGACAGAAAATCATGAAAACAAAGAACTGAGAGTGTTACTGGGGTTGTTGGTTCAGACCTAATAGTAGACTGGACTTTTTCTGCTGTATTAAAGTTAGTGAATTTTGAACAGTAGAAAGAAATTGATCTAATAGTCAATCCGTCAGTGATACTGAATGTTGTCTTAATCAGTTACAGGTCTTAAATGGTAATTAAATCCGTTTGGGGTATGACAGGGTTACTAATGAACCTTTACGGCCATTATTAAAATATAGAGTCATTTCCAAAGTGTAAGTTAATTTAGTAGGAATATCCAAGGGTCAGTGTAAGAAAAATAAGTGTAACGCAGATGCTAATTGGATTATATATAACTATATTACTAACAAACAAAAAACGTAACTGCACTGATACATATATCTAAGGGTTAGTAAAATCACAGCCAGGTAGACTGCAAGACAAATAATATATTAAAGGGTAACAAGTAATTGTATTAGAGGCCATGTGGGTATCTTAATTTAAGTTAAATTAAACGTATTAAATAAAAATGAATATAAGTTAAAAAGGTATTAAAATTATTATTTTTTAAAGGGATTATTCATAAAGAAAAGATGTTAAGGCAAGGTAAGCATTTGCTAGATAATGCTGAAAGTTTTCTGAACCAGTTAGAGGTGTTGCAGAGCTAGGAGCTGATAACAGATATTATATTGCTGGTGTTAGAAGGACAAGCGTTATCTGTGTGTGTGCGTCCGTGCTGCAGAACTAAGATTATGGGAGTGATATATTGATTGTGTGCTGGCAGCCCCTTAGTTTTGACTTGAATGATATCTAAAAGGGATTAGATTTACCCCTGACAGCTCTTTCTCTTTACTTTCAAATTGCTTGGGCTGATCAGCTTACTCCCTTGTGATGTTGTAATCACGGTGTGTGGAGTGAAAGAGGCAAGAGAGAATGACACTCTGCATATCATGACATCCACCACTGACAACCCCTGAATCCAATCCAAAATCCTTAACAAGCCAATTACATCAATCACCGTTATCATATCATCACCTTATTTCTGGATTTTTATTGCAACTTTGTGTCAAATATATGTAGTTCTCAAATGAATTGAATAGCCTCATATTTATCAGTGCTGTAAATACACAAGAGATCAGATTTTTTTCCTAGTGTTGGTAAAAACTCAAAGGGGATGATTGGAGTGACTCTGCTGTTAAACATGGCCACCAGTTGTCAGACTGAATGATAATGTAAAAATGTAATTGGTTTATTTATGTTAAGGTTGATGAGGATATTTTGAATAAATATATGATTTTTAAAATATAATTTAGAACTTTTTAAATCTTGTGTTTCCGGGTCTAAATCAGATCCAAATTCAGAGCCATCTTGAAAACAATCATATTCTGTAGAGAACTGGAGTTTGATGCCCTTAATATAAACCCTTTTAATGACTTTAGTGTTGTCCTTCATAAAGGTGTGTAACAGACAAAACATGACAAAGTTTAAGAGTTGATTTCTACTTCGCTTGATTTCTTTCATCAATATTTAGTAATGTAATAATTACGTTTTTAAAAAAATGTATGCCAGCCGCACCGGAAAACAACTTGAATATACGTCGCCCTAAACTGCGTTTGCAAAGCTATTAAATGTTCAAACATAATATGAAAGAATAAAAATGATAAATTCACACACAAGAGGAGTACCATTCTTTGGTCACCTGTTTGTACAAATCCAACATTGAATATATTTTTTTGCACAAGCAGTTGTTCAACGTCAACGTAAAAGTTATGAGCAGAAGAAAGTTATGTACATGCAACATTCATTAAGGTATAAAAGAATCATTGGGTACTAGGTTGTTCATTGAGTTTTACTACTGCCGATCAGATGTGCCGTAGCCCGCTTATTGAGCGCACTGGCTCGTCCCTGAACAGACATTTCCCGCTGCTTAGATGTAAGTGACTGTCAGAAATTTTATTATGTGCCACTCACAGCCCGTTCACTTTTGTTTCACAGATGGAAACAGACGCTGCAAGTGATATTCAGAATGCCAAATCGGAACTGGACGAGATACTCGGCCAGATATCGGACCTCGATAAGTGGAGGGAGATTTTCAACTCTCGCGGGTTAGTGGGAAAAAATTATTACTATTTCTTAGAATGACGACGGCTTTTATAAGGTGAATATTAAGTAGCTACAGCACGCCGTTACCTTGTTATCTCAGTAATTTATCGACGTTTCCGTTTCCGTTAGAGCGAGAGGCTAAAGGGTATCGGTTACCTTAATCTTCTTTGCAGCAGTATCTAGATGGTGAATTATTCAGCGGACTCGCTAGTGTTAACATGGTGAAACACGCGCACGCGCACACGCGCACGCGCACACACATATTTTGTTGATTAAATTAATTGTTTTTATGTTATTCATATACATACATGCATGCGTGCATCTATTCATATACACTGGTTTGATTCGTTTACTTTGGGTTCTGCTTGATATTTCAGGTTGGAACTGCAAAATTCCACAATCAAGGTAAGGGGTTCCGACTATATCATTACTATATCAGTAATCCAAAATTCACTATGATTCACTGGGGATTTATGCATAAATTACAGTTGACAATGTTTAGAAATATCGTTGCTAAATTATTCGTTAATTTAAAAAAAATTGTGTTTCTGTGTGTGGATTTGTAATTTGTACATTTTTTTGTTATTATGTTACAAATGTTTTTTTTAAAGTGTTTTTTAAAACTCGGTTTATGTTACTTCACATTATATATATATATTTATATAATGTGTATATCATTATTATAGTGCTTATTTAAAAGTTGAGGGTACATAAGTGGTTCTCTGGTATATAGTATACCACTGGTTCTGGTCTATAAACTGACATCCTTCTGGTTTCAAGTCCAGTTCAGTCAATCTTTCCACCTTTACAGACGTTTTTTATGGAAATAGTTTTACTTTTAAAGGAAACTCAAGTTGCACAATAGCTCAATGTTACTATACTTAAGATAATGTAACTTGGCTGAGGATATATGAATAGTGTCCAGTCCAAATTTGACGCAAGTCATCATGAATGCCCCGACGCTTACCCTATACAGCTGCTGTAAGAAACAGTACTACTTCGATAATCTTTCCTTCTCTTGGATAATGGAGTGGTTACACCATTCATTTCATACTTACACAATGAAAGTTATATCCTTCCAATGAAGAGTGGTGTGTGCATGTGTGTGTTTTTGCGTTTGTAGTCTCGTCCCTGAACTTGATCTCTTTGGGCAGAGAGCGACATAGGCATATAGTTTTACTCGTCCTGCTGCGCGCACTTCACTCTTTTTCTCTCGTTGGATCGGTACCTCACTGCATGTGTAAAGCTGAATGTGTGCGTGTGCGTGTGTGTGTGTGTGTGGCAACGTGCATCCACTCCCTGCAATGGCTGATTACCCGGAGTTCTTGCACACAATCAGGGCTCTGCAGCCCTCCAAGCTCAACTACATCCAGATCCTGCAACAGGAGGTGGAAAAGAGCCAGGATGTGAGTTCTCCGTGCTACCATCGCCGCCGTCGGTACGGCTGGGATGGCCTTGAGTGATCATAGAGAGAAAGCAGGATTTCTACTTTTGGAGAAATGTAAAGCAGAAATAAGACCGTGGAACTGCTGAACTGAACAAAGCGGGAATTCATTAACTCAACACGCATATGATAGATGTGATCGCTTTGTGCATAAATACCTGACAATGTCCTGCTTCTTATCACAGAGGCCCTTTGAGAAGGGCAAACCAGAGGAGGACAGCGAGGACGGTTCTGGGAGACCCCTGTGCAGTGTCCAAACCCCTGCTGGAGCATCTGCCCAGCTGTCGGTACCCTACTCCGTCCCACGAGCGCTGACCGTGTCCACCAGTTTAGGTGGACTGCCTATCTCTCCAGAACTAGCTGTGGTGAGTCACTAAAGCACAAGCTCGTAATCCAACACCCCCAGTGCGGGGCTCTTTGTGTAGTCACCCACCTGTCCGCTGCCTCAAAGCCCATGTATCAACCCATGTGCACCCCTGCTGTAGACAAAGCAGAATAGAGGCCTCATTTATTCATGAGATTCTTAAGTAGAGGACTGAGTGAGTGAGTTTCAAGGAAAACAATCAAAGAAACGATATCTCTCTACACAATATTTCTGTAATTCTATAATTCTGTATTCCATCAATGTGCTGGCTAAATGCAAACATTTTATTACACACATACTACAACATACATATATTTATCATGACTGACAAGCTACACATCTAGCTATCAGTTTCATGTCCCAAGTGGAGGTCTGCTGTTGCTCCAGCAAATAGTCTGTGGTATAAAGTATCTTGTAAATAACCCTGTATTAGGACATCACCTTAGTGATTAAATAATTATAATAATTTTCGCTTACCTCTACTAGCCTTAACGTGGTACCCAGAGGGAGGGATTTTTACTTACAAAGTGTAAATCGGTTATTAAAAAAGGAAAAAAGAAGTAGGCTGCCCTCTCAGCTTCCTAAATCTACTCTGTTTAGTTAGGGAAATCATTTATTGTATAACCATCTTTCATTTATTCTCAAGGATAGTACTGGAGGTTTTCTATTCCTCTGGTTGATTCAAGTGCTTAGGTGCCTGGCTGGATTTTTAACCTGCTTACATAGGGGTCCTCCAGGACATGTGTTGAGAGCCACCAATCTAGTATTCATTATTGTGTGTCCACAAGAATCTATAAACTTGAATCCTACGTATTATGATTTTTTTATTATTTACTTTTTGTCTTCATTCTGCAGAAACTTAGAAGGATACTGTTTGGCAATACATTTCACATCTTCAACTACGAATGGAAGAAATCCTTCTTCAAGTTCAGGGAGCCATACTCAGACCTTTCCTATGCCCTGGAAGCCGAACGGGTGAGTAGGTGAGGCCAGCAGAATAGAGCGGTGGTCAGTGGAGCAGTGTGGAGCAGTGGTCAGTGCAGCAGTGTGGTCAGTGCAGCAGTGTGGAGCAGTGGTCAGTGCAGCTGTGGTCAGTGCAGCAGTGTGGTGAGTGCAGCTGTGTGCAGCAGTGGT
>JAOVYW010057594.1:0-13569 GCA_025775045.1 Hiodon tergisus | reverse complement strand
CACATGGAGTCCAAGGGCAAGAGTCGACAACTGGTGTTGGACAGTGTGGAGAAGAAGGATGCTGGAGAGTACTTCTGTGAGGCTGGGTCAGAGAAGCTGGTCTTTAAGATACAGGTTGCAGGTAGGGAGGATGTACCAGGTCTTTGTGGTTTGTTTGTTCAGCTTGCTATTCTGGGAATGATTTTGATGTCGGTGTCTTAAACGTGCAGTTCTTGTATGGAACGTTGTTTCTCGACTTAAGCTTTTGGAATGTTTAGCAAACTAAATGGCTCCAATATGAGGAAACTCTGAAGTTAATCAACGTCATTGGTTGTACAAATTTATTTTATAATTTTCAGTATTATTCCATAGAACTGAACTTATCCGGACAGTTGTAAGGTACTAGTTTTTTCTCTCCTCAAATACAGGTCTATAGTCATATTTTTCTAGTTTTTTTAAAACATATTTTGAAGTCTTTGAAATACTAAAAATATAGAAGAATATGTTTCCCCATCAGTGTCTTAAAAATCAGAAATTAATTAATTTAGGGTAAAGCTGGATTAGATTTTTTCTTTAAAATACTATAGATGTTAAAATCCGAAATGTTCTGGACACATACCTTGATGTAGTCATTAGATTGAGGTCATCTTTTGCACTACAGTGGATTTTTTATGTTTGTGTTTTATCCCTGGTTGGCAGTTGAACGGATGGACTGTGGTATCGCCCAATGTTGGTGTACTAACAGTACATTTAGACCAGAGTATCGGGAGTGGCTCATAATGACTTAAGTCCTGCTATCTCTTTCTCATTGTTTGTCATCACCCTTGTTAACAAGTTCCATCATCCCTCATTGTAAGTGACAGCGTTGAGAGTGGTTGATTCTGGTACAGTTGCAGTTGTCAGGAAGGGAGGAACAGGTCAGGGTTGATTGATGGACAGGCTCTGTGTATTGGGAAGGAGTCATAGCTCATTTGACTTCATCATTTTATCATTGTATTCGTGTTTTTTTTTTTTTTTGTAACTATTTGGTACTTTTCATCAACAATAATCCTGCCCTGTAACAGTTTGGTCTTATTAGATTTGGTTTTAGATCCAAATTTTTTTAGACAGGTCAAAATGAAATCTTTTCTCGTGCATTGAACTTCCTTCTGGTGCTCTGCACCATCATCATTTCTGTGTATTTCATCTAGGTACTAATTCTTATGCTGTGGTTTTTCTAGATTCCACTACCAAATTTCAGAGGAAATCTGCTTTTAAGGACTCAGTGGTGGTACAGGAGAGTGAGAACATTGTTTTGGCCACTGAAGTGACATCTGAAGACGCCACTGTCAGGTGGTTCAGGGAAGGTGTAGAGCTGAATGAGAACAAGAAGTACGAGATGAAGAAAGTTGGCCTGTCCCGAACTCTCGTGGTGAAGTCCACCGAAGTTAAAGATAGTGGTAACTACTCCTGCCAAACCATTGACGATAAACTGGAATTCAAAGTTCAGGTTAAAGGTGGGTTTCTTCTGTGTTCCGTCACACCAACGGAGGTGTTGCTGATTAATGGGAATCTATTTATATAATCAAATGTTTAAAAAATGTATGTGTGATACTATATTATTACCTATTCTGTTTTTCAAGTTAACAATACATTCATTGCTTTTCAGCAGATTCAATTCACTATATAGCTGAAAGGTAGAAAACGCTTAGATATCTGCAATTTTATTCTTGAATCATAATTATATTCTCTGTTATGTTTCTTGCGGCTTGATTTGACACAAGACATGGGTCATATAAAATGTCTGTTTCATAACTTGACCAGGGTTCCGCAAGCGAATCAAAGATACTTCTTGTTTTAGTTCCCCTCAAACTCATAATCGCTTAACTGAATTAATTATTATGATAAATTACCGAATTCTCCCGGTGCTCAGTAGAGAGTTCTTCATTGCACTCCAGGAAAAGGGCTGCCATGCCAAACAAATAAATCCAATGCTGCCTCTGATGGCAGTTTTTCAAAGTTTTATTACCATCACCCCCATTTACCATCCCTGTTCCCCACATGTCATTGTTGTCTACTCTGCCTCTGGTCCTCAGAACCTCCACTAAAGTTCTTGGCCATGCTGGAGCCAGTTGCTGTGGAGCTGGGTGGCACAATGACCCTGAGCTGCAGTCTCAATCGGGCTAAAGGGGACGTGCTGTGGCGTTGCAATGGCACTGAGATCAGGCCCAGCAGCAGGTTCCGCATTTCTGCCGACGGGCCCAAGCGGCTGTTAACCGTGTCGGTGGTCACCAAAGAGGACGAGGGCGAGTACTGCTGTGAGTGCAAAGATGACAGGACCTCCGCCAAGGTCTCCACTAAAGGTACATGAAACCATTTGTGCCCCACTGGTTTTTTGCCATTGATCAATCTTAGTTTATTGATACTTTTTTTTCTTTGTCTCATGTATTACTTTTTTTACATAAATAGAGTGTGCTTGATTTTAATATTAGCAAATTTTAATTAGAATAAAGAACTATTGTGTAAAAGATAATTAATGACATGTAATATAATGGAATTAACGTGGATGAATGGACTACATTCCAGCTCCTAGGCTGGTAAAGTTCACAGCCAAGCTGAACAACATGGCAGCGGTGGAAGGGAAGGACGCCACCTTCAAGTGCAGCGTCACCCCGGCCGACGTCAAGGTGAAGTGGCTGTGCCACGGCTCGCCCGTCACCGCCGGGCCCAAGTTCCGGATCCTGCAAGAGGGCACCAGCCACTCTCTCATCATCACCGCTGTCAGCAAGGAGGATGCCGGGGAGATCACCGCGGAGGCTGAGGGCAAGGTCTCCACAGCCAACCTCCAAGTGCAGCGTAAGGGTCTTGTTCCCTGTTGGCCATGGTCACAATCTGGCTGTCGTCACCTCTTAATTGTGTTTCTCAGTGTATGTCTCATTGCGCACCATATTCAATTTCGGTAATCTAAAGGAATTAAGGTCATACGTTGGTATATATTTTTTCCTTATGAAAAGCGTATTAGGTATATATAGATCAATATTTGAATACATATAAACAAATAAAATAAATTTGACCAAATCAGAACTTTTTTTCTGGACAGGTAACGTTATATAAGATCAATTTCTATTTATATTGCCATAAAACCAGGGCTATTCTGATCCCTACTTTCTACTTTATCACCATATTAAAACTGCTCTGCGTGGTTCAGGCTGTCAAGTAATGATCTTGCTGTGAAAATGTGCCCTGACAGAGATCCCTGTGACCTTTAAGAAGAAGCTGGAGAACCTGACAGTGGAGGAGCAAGAGGAGGCAAGGCTGGAGGTGGAGTTGAGCATGGAAACGACCGAGGTGAAGTGGATGAAGAACAGTGTGGTGCTTCAGTCTGGGGGCAATGTGGAGATCCGTGTGGATGGAGCCCGACAGACCCTCGTGATCAAGAATGTCAGCCAATCAGATCGTGGCTACTACTCCTGTGAGACACTGGATGACAAGACCCAGGCCAAGCTTACTGTGGAGAGTAAGTAAAACTCACATGAGTCTGTAGTGTAGGATGAGAGGCATGTTAGCTGTTGTCCACAAATGTTCAAATAATACAGAACCACCAAAAGTTGGTACTGCATCTTGAATTTTCTTGCTCAATGTGGATGTTCAGATACCTTAGTACATATCCATGTGCTGTCAACATACTGCATGGAATTCTGTTTGGGAATTTCTCTAAAGGGCTATAAAAATATATAGAATATATAGAATTTGCACATATGTACATCCTGGCTTGTTGTTAGTATGATATCTCAAAAACCCCAAGAGTAGTGGGAGGACAAACACCAGTCAAATTTAGAGAAAGTAGCCTAATTTTAATGTGACTTATGACATCACTTCTTGTTAATCTTGTTAACCCGAATTCTGATGATAAACTTAGGTGTTTGTATTTGGCAAAAATAGATATTTGGTGTAGTTAGTGGTACATTAGTGGCAACATTAGCAATGACATGTTAGCGGGAACACCTTTAGGCGCTTCATTTTAAATGTATTTTATGGAGACTGTTAACATGTCTGGTGTTGCAGAGTCACCATGGGATGGGGTGAAAACTCCATACAGCCAAACATAGTCTGATATTTTCTGTTTCACAGTGAAGAAGATCAAAGTGGTAAAGGGGCTGGTGGACGTGAAGGTGCAGGAGAAGGAGACTGTGACATTGGAGGTGGAGCTGAACCACGCTGATGTCGGGGGCACCTGGACCAAGGGTGGGATCCAGTTGAAGGCGGGGCCAAACTGCCGCATCACTGCCTTGGGCAGGAAACACGCTCTCACCCTCTCCCAGCTCCGTCTGGAGGATTCTGGGAAGATCTCATTCCAGGCTGAGGGGGCCCATTCATCCAGCTGCCTCACTGTCACAGGTATCCCACTTAATGGACTTTACCATACTGCTTACTATGAAGTCATTCAGAGCATGCAGTCATTATGCTTTGTGTTCATTATTAAGATACTATTGCTACAAACCATTTACCATCCTATTTACACTGCATAACTGTATATGGTGATATTTTAAGTGTATGGTTCGTCTGTATATGAAATGTAAGTTTGTTAGAGATTGTTCCAGAGAACAGTATGAAGATGTGTATGAAGAAATGTTAAAAGTAAATGCTATAAATTAAATAATAAATAAAATTGTAAAAGACTGATTGTTTAACTTACAAATATCCAATAAAAAATTATACAGATTATCAGGATTATTTGGGAATATATACGTTTGGTGAACACATTGGGATCCAAAATATTTCTGGTATGCTTGTAACTGAGAGATGAGCTGTAGCACTGATTAACTGGAAGGCTGTGTTGGGTTTTCCTTTCTGTAGAACCTGCTGTAAAAATCACTAAATCTCTGGAAGATATGAAAGTTCCAGAGAAAGAGAAGGTTACGTTGGAGTGTGAGGTCTCCAAGGCCAACGCAGACGTTAAGTGGCTCAAGGTAGGCCCACTCATTTCCTGAAGTATCTGCTGTGTGTGACATCGTGGCCAGCGTGTGTCAGCAATCATGTGGACTAGAGTGCCTAGCGGTCGGCACTGGGAGAGGACACTTTGATGATACTGAAGCCATGGAGCAGGCTTGATTCGTCATCTGCCACTGTGATAACTGACAATCACAGATCTCTTGTTGTGACCAAGGGGTTGATGATTTTACACGTTATTGCAGGTCAAAGGGGTGTGGGTGTCAGTGCCAAAATATTTTGACTGTTTCTCTACCAGGAACCATTACTCGTAATGTGGCATTAATCCAGGATCACTAGTGACAAGCAACCCATGACTTTTAACTCTTTGCTCTGAGGAAGACTGTGTTATAACATGTCAGCACAAAAAGCTGTGAGGGAAAATAACAAATGAACAACATGACTTGAACTATTGAGTTGGTCTAAAGGGTATCTGCTGTCTTCTCCTTTCATTTGGTGGGAGGGAGAATAATCTTAAAAAGCGAGTCAGGGGTCCCATCTGTATGCTGTTATGATTTGCAATTCTATGACTTTCTTGTCCGCAGGATGGGGTTGAGCTGAAACCGGGAAAGAAGTTTGGCATCCACTCGCACGGTCACAAGCGTAGCCTGCTGATCCACAAGTGTGCACCTGAGGACCAGGGCCAGTACACCTGTGATGCCGGCGATGACAAGACCTCAGCCAAGCTCACGGTTCACGGTACAAGGGACACCTGCCCTGGAGACTTTGTTCTCAGATGTCTGTTAATATATCATTGATATAAAACAGCACATTCAAGTAGAAGTATATTTTAGAGACAATCAGGTTATTTTTTATAAGAGAAAAACACCCTTTTGCATTGAACTGTCTGAAGTCTGTCCTTTCCCCCCAAAGCACGAGACATTAAGATAGTGAAAAAGCTGGAGGACGTGGAGGTGAAGGAGAAGGAAAGTGCAGCCTTTGTGTGTGAGATTTCTCACGATGAGGTGGATTGTCAGTGGCACAAAAACAGCACTAAGCTCAAAGCTGGGGATAACATCAAGATGAGACAAGAGGGTGAGTCACAAGTTTCAAAGGGCACCTCACCGTGAAACCAGCCTTTGAACATTGATTGATGGTTGGCATGGTTTGGGCATTTATACTGAAATGTGTGCTTGAAGAGGTATTATTCTCACTCATATCGATTGTCCCCTAAAATCAGCCACATTCCCTAGCACACTGAACACACTTAAATGTTAAGTTGTTTCATGAAAACAATAAATACCATGTTCTGTGAAAAAATTGATCAGTGTTTCCTTGAGCTGCTATTGTAAACCTCTCCATTTTGAGCATTTGCTTTTCTTGATGACAGGTCGGACCTATGTTCTGCTGTTTAAATCTGTGACACCAGAGGATGCTGCTGAGATTAAATTCACAGCAGAAAAGGCCTCCTCTACTGCTAAACTGAAGGTGAAAGGTAACAAATATAACAACCACTCTTCTTGTGAATGTGAAGGCATTACCAGCTGATACATTTCAATATCATACTTCTTGTTCTGACTTCTGTTAATTTAATGAGTGGTTTTTAATTTTCACTTTCTATTAACAAGTATTGAATGTAATTGTTATGGATCACTGTATTGTCATGGAACTTTATATAGGCCAGATGAGGGCAGCATGCAAGTTAGTGATTATACTCGAGGCCTGTGGGTTTCAACGGGAAACGGTTATTTATTTAAATACTTCAGAACAGTATCAAGACTTCAAGGAATTTTAACCAGCCCGATTGAGTAGATAGCTTAGCTGTATGAATGTAAGGCGTAAAACAATTGAACAATGAACAATGCGGTAAATGAAAATGTCCACTGAGGGAATCAGAAGTTAACCCTTTAAAAGGTGGGTCTTCTGCGGACACGGTAAGGGCTGAGTGCGGCCATTCCACGAGGGGCCCTTTGCAGGTTCATGCTCTGCTCCTCCCTTGCAGAGCTGCCGGTGCAGATAGCGAAGAAGCTCCGGGACAAGATCGCCATGTACAAACACCGGGCCCACCTGGAGTGCCAGGTCTCCCGAGCCAACGCCAAGGTCAAGTGGTACAAAAACAAGAAGGAGATACATCCCAGCAAGAAGTATGAGATGGTCAGTGAGGACATTTACAGGAAGCTCACCATCAACGACGTGGGCTCTGACGATGAAGACACTTACGTCTGTGACGCCATCGACGACAAGACTTCCTGCCAGCTTCTTGTGGAAGGTAAACGTCTGTAATACAACTCCTTTTGGAGAACAGCTCCTACAAAATACAAATTTTAATCAGAAGATGGCATGTTTTAAAAATAAATAAAAAGGGCAAAACCATATTTAGGCAATCTCTTTGTAAAGGCTATAAAACAGTAAATCGGTTACCTCAGATAATCAGGTTTATTTACTTGGAAAATTTTATGAAAATTGAGGAGCCATTTTAAACACCTTTTTTGGTGTGGTGTTCAATAGGGTCTCACATTAAGTCTGTCCAAAAGTGAATGGAGTTAATCGAGCAGTAAATCTGCAGAACAGTCCTATGAGTGTGCGTGAACTGGTCAGTGCAGGCTGAGCATACAGCCAGTGATCCACTTTGGTGGTCTGACCGATTACGGTCCCCGCAGAGCAAGCCATCAGCATCGTGCGGGAGCTGAGCGCCGTGGAGGTGACCGAGCCGGCGGCGGCACGGTTCGAGGTGGAGGTCAGCGTGGAGGCCTTGAAAGCGCCCAAGTGGATGCTAGGCGGGGAGCTGCTGAAGGCCAGCACTGACGTGGAGCTGGAGCAGGATGGCACGCTGCACCGGCTAACGCTCAGGAAGACTGCCACCACTATGTCCGGCCCCGTGCAGTTCGTAGCCGGCAAGAGCAAGTCGGTCGCCCAGCTCACCGTGAAAGGTCAGTGCTATCTATGAATGTAGACCCTCATTAATATTGTTTTGTTCTGACGATTTTAGATCAAATTTAAATTTAGTTTCATGAAATGTGCTGAGCCATTGACACCAAGTCTATATTCAATTATTATTTTAGCTAATTCGAGTAAGTATAGGTCTCTAGGTATAGTAGACTTAACATCCATATACTGCAGTTTATTAGACACTTACAGTTTTGAATCCTAACATTTAAAAATGTTATGCTAGTTTGAAAAATAATTAATTAGAATTAATTATAGCCCTTTTCCATGCTCACTTTCCTAGAGCGCCCTCTAGAGGTTTCTCAAGCGATCAAAGATACAGCTGCCAAGGAGAAGGGCTCTGCTACACTCAGCTGCAGGTTTTCAGCCCCACCCAGAGAGGTGCAATGGTTCAAAGGCCACACCCTCCTCGAGCTCTCCAGCAAGTACAAGATACGGCAGGACAGGATTCATGCGGAGCTGACCATCCAGGACCTGACTGGGGCAGATTCGGGGGAGTACCGCTGCCAGGCAGGAGCATGCGAGAGCAGGGCCACTCTAACGGTGGAAGGTCAGCCCTCTATTTCATAGTTTTGCTGTGGAAATTAACCATGTCAGCTAACAAACGACTTTACATGAGATGACCTTCGATGGTTGATACATCAAACTACCATACCTTCTGTGTGAAGGTTGTTAAAACACAGTGCTCTTCCATACAAAATCTTACATCCATACAACAGATGATCATTGTTTGCCATGTGATCTGGTATTTTCTCTGCATTCATTTTGCAGCGTGAATCATTATTTAGGAAGTTCAGTGAATTCCATCAGTCGAAATAAAACTGAAGTTTCATAACTCTACAAAAATTACAAAAATTACGACCGTATAATCAAAAGTAAATCATAATAGTCCCAGGGCAAATCTTATGTTAAGGTTTGGATATCTGCTTTGATTTGATTTTGAATTTGATTTTGAATTTGATTTTCATTGAGCAAATGTTTAATATGGTACTGATCATTATAAACACCACATTCATATATGTAATTGTATGCTCTTGTATAAAAAAGAACAGTCTAATTTTCATATTTTGCTGTGTAAATTTGTAAAAAAAAATAACAATGAATGTACTATAATAAGGAGTACCAAAGCTGTTATCTGTAATGTGGCCACAGAGAGGAAGGTGAAGATCACCAAGCACCTGGTGGATGTGGAGGTGGATGAAGACGGTGACGCTATGTTCACCTGTGAGCTGAACTACGCTGATGAGGAGGTTCAGTGGCTGCTGAATGACACGCCACTCTGCTCCAACGATGTCAACCAGGTCCAGCACGTGGGCAAGTCCCACAGCCTCACCCTCAAGCACCTGGCACCTGAAGATGGTGGGACCATCACCATTAGGGTCAGGGAAACCAGCGAGTCTGTCTCCCTCAAAGTCAAAGGTGAGTGCAGCCACTGGCACCTGAAACAAGGCACTTTAACCGACATTAAGGGCTGCTGGAATTCCCCCAGTCCAACTCTGAAATGTTAATGTGAGCTGAAGGTCGGTAAAGCCTTGTCAGCTACGTGATGTGGAATTCGAAGGGCATGTGACTTTGTGTGGATTTTGACTCTAATTGGACGTACAATGGTAAGAGAAAAATGGATAAACTGGGAAAAAATCTAGGGATATATAGTCTTTCTTACAGCGTTGTTAAACTGTAAGAAACAAAAAAATTTTTAGTGTAGAACAAAAGTTGAACAACTTTAAATTGAACCCTGGCTATTGGCAAAAAACGATCAAGATGACTTAATTAGTGCTTATAGTGACAATGAAAAAGTGCTATAAAACGGAATTGTGCCATCAGACAATTCAGACCGACTACAGTGATGACGTTTCTGGGCCCCAGTGTTTCTCACTGCTAGCTGTACACCCTCTCTCGGTTGTGCTAGAGAAGCGAGCCGTGTTCCTCAAGTCCCTGGACGACGTGGTTGGGGAGGAGCGGGGCATGGTCACCCTGGAGTGCGAGGCCTCTAAGCCCCGGGTATCCCCAGCCTGGAAGAAAGACGGGGTTCTCCTGGCCGCCAGCGACAAGTACGAGCTGTTACATGCCGGAAAGTCTCTGGGGCTGATCATCCACGACCTCACCAAGGACGACACCGGGGAGTACAGCTGCGACCTGGGCACTGATCTGGCCAAGTCAAAGGTCACCGTCCAAGGTTCGTCCAGGGGGCATCCTCCATAAACATATACTGCTGCTCTGAAATAATGTCTTTATTATATACAGATTTTAAAAAACGTAGTCATGTTTTCACACATTAATGTGAAGCTGGTTTTAAATTGACCTAAACATCTGGTAGATGTTACAATACAGTATAACAGTACAATTTAATTGCAATCTTTTTGCTGATCCCAACCTAAATTCTCCAGGGTTCACACACTGATGTGACCGTTCTTCTCCTTATTAAGGTTCTCTTTATCATAACTATTGATATGTGTTGCTAATGCAAAGTAAAAAGAAAGAACAGATTATTTTTATTAAGAGCAAGTAGGTAGTTATAATTTTCTGACTTTTTCCTTTGTTAGAGACAAAAGGTTAACCACTTTCTGCCGTTCTAAAACCGAATACATTGGACATCACAGTAAAATAATGAATACAAACAGTGCATGGTGCATCAGTAACCAATGTATTTCTTTTTGATGGCCTACACCACTAATCATGATTCTTAGAAAAATAATTTTTTCTGTTAGCGCAAATCGGATTTAAGTTTGAAATCGATCTTCTTCCCCTACTAGGAGTTTGGTTTCCACTCTGCATTTTTCGGAAGTTGTTTCACTGTTCCCTGATGATTGCTTTGCGTTTTCTCACCTCCAGACCTCCACATCGGCATCACTAAACGGCTGAAGTCGGCGGAGGTGAAGGAGGGTGAGTCGTGCAGCTTCGAGTGCATCCTGTCACGTGAGAGTGCAGACGCCTGCTCCTGGACCCTCAACGGCAAGCCCGTGGACAGCGGCGATCGCTTCCAAGTCTCCAGCAAGGGGCGCAAGTACACAATGAGTGTGCAGGCGGCGACGCCGGCTGACGCGGGGGACGTGACCTTCACCATCGGGGGCCTCAGCACCACCGCCACCCTTTGTGTTAAAGGTGGGCCGCCTCACCTCTGTCACATGTCTCCACCCCCCCCACCCCAGGCTGAGGCTAATTTCAGAATCAGGTTATGAATTACCTCTAAAGGGATAAGGCCTCTGGACCTCCACTTCTCAGTGTTTTAGCTCTGGGTGGGTTAGAAGTTTAGGAGCTTTATTATTGAAAATTAATGATCACATTTTTATAATTATCAAAGATTATCAAAGAAAAGTTAGTTAAAATTTGTATATTTCCTACACTGAATCTCAGTGAAGTAAAACTCTGAATTCTGAGCATTTGTCCCTGGGGTTGGTGCAGGGAAATCAGTCAAAGTGACCCGAGAGCTGCAGAATACCAGCGTGGCTCCAGGCGAGAACGCTGAGCTCAGCTGCGAGGTCACACAGCTTGGGGCCAGTGTCAAGTGGTCCAAAGATGGCAAGTCAATCCGGAAGAGCCAGAAATACGAGATGAGCCAGGTAGAGAAGGTGGTGAAGCTGGTGGTCTGCGGTGTCACAGCCAGAGACGCTGGAGAGTACTGCTGTGAGGTGGAAGGAACGACCACCAGGGCTACGCTGGACGTCAAAGGCAAGCACATGGGCCGCATTTTGTGTACCATCACTTGGGAGCTGGTGATGTGTTGTGCAGGGAGCTGGGAGATTTGAGTCCAGGTTACCTTAAATAGAATATATATATATATATATGTAGTTAAACTGGAGCATAAAATAAATACAATTAATTATCGGGAGTGTGTTCACTATTTAAGAAAGGCCTGTAAATCTAATGTTAGCATTATATATTTATATATTTTTCCTACTCCCAGAGATGGACCAGGTCTTCACAAAGGAGCTGCAGGATGCACAGGTAGATGAGAAGAGCACAGTGACACTTGAGTGTGTGACGAAGTGGCCTGCCACCAAGGTGACCTGGCGGAAAGGTCTGGCAGACCTGGCGTCCAGTGGGAGGTACAAGTTACAGCAGAAGGGGACCGTCCTGACCCTCACCATCACGGATCTGGAGAAGAATGACAGCGATGCCTACTCCTGCGACGTGGGCTCCGTCCAGAGCAGGGCCCGGCTCACGGTGCGAGGTAGGTCAAGAGCGTAAAGAGATACCCATAGCTGGATTAACACATTTTGGGCCCCTGGGTTGCCACCTTCATATAGCTACTTTAGCGGTAAACTGAGCTGACACTACCAAACGATTTCTCAGCCTGCTTTGAACATTTAAATGCTCTTTAAATCTCTTATTCTTGATAGTTTTTTAAGTTTTCCTTTGGTGAACCCGTTATGGGTACCAAGATCTTTAACCTTTTTTTAGTTTTTCTTTCTTTAGTTTTCTATCTTCTTTTATCTTATAACATTTTGGCCATACTCATTGTAGCTGCAACACACCACATAAAATGTAAAAATTATTTTCATTTGATTTTCACTGTGATGGGTTGCTAATTGCTTTTCTAATCATAATTGCATTAAAGGGACAAAACATGCACATGTACAAATTTCAACTGTGTTGTCAGGGCCCTCTGGGGATAGGAGGCCAATGAGTTCTTACCCTATTTGTTGGTTTGGTAATCCGGCTGTGGCAAGACCCCTACATGACATGGCGATGAAAGCAATGAGGCTATTACCATCAGTCTTTGGGTTCTAATCAAATGTACTGTGCTGCTGTGGAACCTACGAGGAGAGGGACATCATACCAATGGATTGTTGTGATTAAATCTAAAAAAAGAATCATACGGTTCATAACCTGAAATGCTCCTGGAAGTATCCACATTTATAAAAGAATAAAATGTTAAACTTTGAGTCCAGTCGAAGGCTGTTGGTTTCTTGTATATGTGTCGTAGTTACGATCCTTTTGAGGACATAGAAAATGTTTATAATGCACATGGTGTGGCATTGCTCTTGTAAGATTAGTCATATTGGTAATACCTCTGCTGGCAGAGTGACTTTTTTACATCCAGGAGCGCTCTCACTGTGGGCATGCATTTTATTTTCATTCTCTCCGCCCAGAGTGTGGCCTAGTGTTGTAATTGTTCTGATTTGTCTTTGGTTGAGCTGCTGATGGGTTTCGTGAGGGGTCTCACAAGCAGAAGCACTACAACTCAGCTGCCATTTCTGTGTTTCCTGTTTTACACTCGGCCGATTGCAGTCCATGGTACATGTTTGCTGGATGGTGATTAGTGGTGATTCCATTCGGATTTGTTTGCGGATGGCTGTTCCTTGCCTTGTTTATCGTACTCCTGGTTCCAGTGTCGCATCCTTCAGTCAGCTCCCGACTGCAGAGGTGACTGCCCCGCTTCATCGGCATCTCTGTCACACCTAGGTCAGAAAGTGCAAATTCTGGAGGAGCTGGAGGATGTTGAGTGCTTGGAGGGAGACTCGGCCACGTTTAAGTGCCGCATCCTTCCCAGCGAGTACAGCGGCGTGCAGTGGTATCTTGACAAAACCCCCCTACACAACAACGACGTAAACGAGATCCAGGCCCTCCCTTTGGGGTACCACACCCTTACCGTCAGGAGATTGGCACGCAAGGACTCGGGAAGCATCTCCATCGTGGCGGGTGACAAGAGGGCCTACGCGTCCCTAATGGTCAAAGGTAACCCCATCTGGCTCGCGCACCTCCACGTTCCCCTGCAATCCAAAGGCCAATATG
>JAOVYW010057583.1:0-22887 GCA_025775045.1 Hiodon tergisus | reverse complement strand
GCCGGTGATTGCTGGGGAGGGAACGTACCGTCGCTCAAGAGCCTGCCTCCGTGCTTGAGGGGGGAGCGGCTTCTGCCATCCGTAAGCCCCGGGGTTGCCACAAATTATATACAGTGCCCAATATGCGAAGCATTTTGACCCAAAGTTTGTAGTGTAGATTCTCACCTTTAATTTGAGGGTATTTATTTACATACTGGTTTCACCATTTAGAAATGAAAACAACTTTCATATCTAGTCTGCCCTATTTCAGGGCAACAAAAGTATTTTTTATTATTGTCAAATTATTATAAATTAAGCACTTATTTGGTTGCCAATCCTGCCTAAAGTCTGCTTGAAATCTGCAACCCATTGGCCCCACCAGACGCTGATCAGTGGTTGTTTGTTTAAAGGTTGTTTGTTTTTCCTTAAGCGTCAGCAAATTAAATACATATTCAATAGGATTTAAATCTTGAGATTGACTTGGCCATTCAAAAACTTTCCATATTTTGGTCATTAAAAACTCCCTAGTTGATATGGTAGTATGTTTATGATCATGGTCTTGCTGTATGATGATGAAGCATTTTGATGAGACTCCATAGGAGGAATTCCATTGTACTTGAGAAGTTAAGATGTTTCTGCTTAGACTCCATTAGCTGCTGCCATTAGGAGTTACATCATCAACTAATCAGTGAGTCAGTTCCATGCCAAAGACTTACACTATATTTTACAGATGAGGTTGCTGTGGATCTTGGGCAGTTTTTTTACCCCACACTTTTCTCTTGCATCACTCTGGTACAGGTAAATCTTTGTCTCATCTTCCCACAGAGCCTTTTCCCAGAGATATGCAGACTGTTTTAGGTATTTTTTAGCTGGTGAAGTCTTCTGACATCTCCACCAATGAAAGGTGGCGCTGGTTAACGAAAAGCTCAGAGAAGGCCTGTCAATTTCCACCCATGATAGGTGGCCCTGATTTGCGTATTTTAAAGGTGTATTGTAAAGATGTCATGTAATGTCCACAATGTCCACTCCCCATTGGTACAGCAGCTTCGAGATGACAGCAGCCAGGTGTTCGTTTTTTATCTTGTTTAGTACATGTCAACACATGTTTCTTTATGTATTCTTTATGTTCTTTAAATTTCCTGCTTCTGGATGACACATTTGAATGCTGTGAAATTAGCTGACACTTCCACAACTTCACATTAGCAATGAACATCTCGCAGCTTTGCTGTTACGAGTTGTCCAGATAGAAAAAAAAACTCTTTAAAAACTCCACTTTGTACACACTCCAATAATGTGCCCCAGTTTTGATTTTACCTCAAAAGGTACAAATTAGCACATGCTTCATGCATGCTTCCTGGAACGGAAAAACAGTGTCTGTGCTGCAGAGCTTTTGCAACTCTACAGATGGACTCTGGAACTCTGGAGTTTGCAAGCTGTCATCACCAAATCCATTCCAAAAAAGAAATCATCCCCTAAAAGACAGTCAAAGTGGTCTCTACAATGTCATGGAAACAACATGCAGAGAAGAAACCGCCTCAGAATTTTTCTGTAATTTTTTTAAATATTCACATTCGCAATGGTCATTTCAACAGGTAAACTTAATACTAGGCAACATTGGTGCTGTGAAGTCTGGAGCATATCTCTGTCTCTGTCTCTGTTCTTGGACCATTACATGATTGGGAAATGTTGCAGTACGAAGTAGCCAACTAAAAGTATGAGTTTAGATTTAAAATGGGAGGCAATTCATAGGATGAATGCTTCGTAAACATGGAAATCTATTATTAACAATACCTGCATCTTTTGCATCTTTTGCTTTTAGTCTTATTTGCCCTACTATAATTTAGATGCTTAGCAAATACTTTTATCTTAATTTTACATTCATCCACTTATAAAGCTAGATATTTTACTGAATCAATACCTTGCTCAAGAGTATAACAGGGATGGGATTTGAACCAGCAGCCTTTTGGTCACAAGCTACTGATAGGTAAAAACTTCCTCAGTATATATCACTACCTGAGTACAGATTTGTAGTTGATTAAATAATTGTGTGTAGTTTTTCTAAACAAAACTAAACAGGGCAACTCAGGGCCTATCACGGACTGCACTAAATTAATTCTAAACAAAACAAAACAAAACAGGGCAACTACACGGTAGTCTTTTAGACAAAATAAAACTAAAATAAAATCTATTTTCTCAAATACTTCATAGCCTTTGGTTTTAACTGTACAAGGTTTTTAAATACTGGAAATTTTGTGCTTTTCCGCATGTTGACCGAGAATGACCCCAGCTGAACGTTGAACCAATAGGTCTGACAGAAGTCTGCATGGCATGAAAAGTCTCTACTTAGGATTGTCACATTGGCTTAGATTTATTAAAGCATACAGTCATTCTTCTACATTGTTTCAGTTTTTTTGGTTGAATTCTAAGAATTTTCATTGTAATGATAATTATAACATTTTTTAAATGTTTTCCTTATATCATGTTTAAATTTGGGATACTAGGGAATGGGGGTAGTCGCTTGGTGCATTAGCTTTTAACAGGTCTACCGGCTTCACATCTGAACTCACACCCCATGTCATGTCAAGGAATTGAATATAGGCCACAAATGTGTTGGACCACACGGCTTATTTTCTTGCCCACACATGTCCCCCGGGATCAACAAGCCACTTACACAGGGGGGAAACAAAGAGCACTTTTCGTGCACAACTCCACCGGCGTTTTTCGAATGACATGCAAAACACAGCCCACTTGCCCCACTTAGAGCCTTAACCCTTCAATTGTACCTCTCCCGATCTCTCGCTCCATAGCCAGCAGCAGTCTCACTTGCTCACCCAAAAAGAGGAAAACAGCAGGAGTCACGAATGGGCTCAGCTGCCCCACCCCATCCCATCTACTAGCGTATTTCCTCCACCCATTCACTCACCCAAAAGGGTATCCTGGGCCTCCATAGGACCACGCCATCAAAGTCATGCAGGATTTCTGTTGACGTTGATGTTTTCCCCTTGTGGTTATTTATTAATTGGAATCAATCCAAAACATCTGCCAAATTCATATATACGGAATAAGAATATTTGGAAACTATTGGTTAAGAGCCCCAATCACAGTGTTTCTTTAGGCCTTATTCAAATATAAGTTTCATATATATGCATATATATACATTGTAGCAACTGAGAGAGAGGCGAGGCACAGACAAGGCCAACAACTGGAGTGTGGGGTTTTATTAGGCCACAAAACAACAAAAGGCAATAAATGGTGGTTGTATTCGGGGAAAAGTGAGGGGCTTCAGGGCAGAGGAGGAGCACTGGGGTCGAGCCAATTACTGCAATAGTCAACAGGTGTTCCCCATCCCAGGTTAAGTGGCTGCCTAATGAGTGGCCCTGGGAGCTGTCCACAGTGGAGCGTGGACCGGCGGCGCTGAACGACCAGGGAGGTCGGTGGGCGCTGTCCCCGGTCCTGAATCTTCCTTCTGTGAGGGAAGGTGACCCATGCTGGTGTCGCAGGGGAGCGTGCAGGGGTGGGGACTACCATCCTTGCACCACAATCTATATAGCAGGCAAACTCAATATATTTACATTTTGATAATCGACCCCACAGATGGTGTGGACAAGGAGGACCAGAAATCAAGCCATTGTGAAACCTATAACCAAGTGTTTTAGTATTGTCTACTCAGTGGTATACATAGTAGTACAGTCTAAAGGGTTTGAGTTTTGAGCCCCTGTCTTACAACCGCATTATGGGTTTACCTATGGTCTAAAACTGTTTATCTGGATTTATTTTGTTTCTCCACGCAAGATGGCCAGCTGGTTTTTGGCCACCTCAAAACACTGTCAGGCATATATCTATATGGACTAGTGCAAAGATGTTACTTTCCTTGGCATCATTACTCAAAATGGCATACACAACACTCACACACACAATTTCAGTCCAATATTGTGCAGTCTTCGGCACCATAGACTATTTTTAACATAAATGTAAATTTTTTACATTTACATTTTTGGCTACATCTTATCCAGAGCGACATACAATATATAATATGAAGTGCACTGAGCATGTAGTGTATGACAATAAGGAATAATAAAAAATGTCAGTATGAAATATATCTAAAATTCTGGGTAAAACAAGAGTTCTGGGTAAAACGCACTACACAACAGACACCACTGTACATATTAACATTATATACACTGTAGACATTAAACAATATACACTAACTAGACGTCATGTCACAGGCACACCTGACACTAACAGAGTCGTAGTCATAGCAGCAACAGAGTTTTTTATCAGGTCCAGGCGCCCAGGGGCGAACAGAGTCATTTCAGCAATGGGAGAAGAGTTGCTTGGGATGTGGTTATTTCACAAGGGGGGATATGAGTGTTCCGGTGTGTGGAGGTGTTTGGTGGCATTATGCAGGAGCTTTGGTGTTTGGACTGTTGAGGAGCCTTATAGCCTTGGGGGATTAAACTATTTCGTAGTCTGGTGGTGGCAGCGCGGATGCTCTGGTACCTCCTGCCAGAGGGTAGAAGGGTGAAGTGGGTGTGGGAAGGGTGTGTGGGGTCCCCCACGATGCTGATGGCCCTTCGAATCCACCGAGCATTGTGGATGTCATGGATGGATGAGAAAGCAGATCCTGTGATCTTACTAGCTGTCTTCACTATCCGCTGCAGGGTCTTGCAGTCAGAGGCCCTGCTAGTCCCATGCCCGACAGTGATGCAGCTGCAGTCTCTATGGAATCTGAGCTATCTTAGTCTTTTCTGTTTATTTTTTGTCTTCTGCATTAGTGTATCAGTAGAAAAAATTTATTTTTTGATTTTCAATTTTCCAAAAGAAGAACAAGGAGTTCTGCAACAGGAGAAGGGGTTCTGATGGTATGGCCTCCACAGAGCCCTAATCTCAACATCATCGAGGCTCTCTGGGATTACCTGGACTGATAAAAGCAAGAAAGACAGTCAAAGTCTGTCGAAGAACAGTAGCAAGTTCTCCAAGATGCTTTGGAACAAGCTACCTGCCGATTGTCTGAACCAAATATTGAATTATGAAATAAATAAAATAAATAAATATTTTCTCTTTTTACACTGTTGAATGAAGATTTGCTTAATTTGTTTATGAGTCAAGCTGTGGAAGTACTAGACTTAACAGAATACATTGTGTACCCCAGTCATTTTTTTTGACTACTGAACATAATTTATAATTATGGCTGAATAGTTCTAAATCTTTCAACTTCCTATATTGTTATTTAAGGATGCCTCAAAATAAATAAATGGGAAATTAATAAATGTTGACTGCGAGGGCTGCTGTTTCATTAAAAAAAGGTTTACATAGAAATCAATGGGGCTGCAACCTCTACTTTTCCTCTGAAAAATATTGAGCTTTTCTCAGAGCTGCTGAAAAAGTCCAGTTTAATGTGAAAGTTATTCAGTCATTATATTGTGATTTGATGGGGTAATTGTACTTCCCATGACAGAGGTTACATTTTAATGAAATGCAATGCGTTATTCCGCATGCAGAACTTTAGAACAATATTTCAATGATACCGTTCTGTGTCTGTGCATAGCAATTGATATTAGTATTTTACAATATAAAAGTCCAAGCATTTTACAGCAAAAGTCCAAGCAGTAGTAGTTGTTCTTGTAGCAGCCAAAGCAGTAGTGCTGAAATGTTATTAGTGTTTCATTTGTATATAGAGGATTGAAAAATCTCTCTGTGGAATATCTAATAAAATCACATGCGAAACATTCCTTCAACATTAGTCCAGCACTTGGCAATGAAACTCAATTTGCATGCATGGAGAACTACTGAGAACGTAGGAGAAATATATTGTGTCATGGTAATGAAATTATTGTTTGCATTCATCACTAAACTTCTTCACTCCAAACATGTCTCAGTACAACCCATATATGCCCTCTCATTGAACAATGTAAGACATATTTATTTGGTTCTTATTTATCTTCCTTTTTCGGTCCACAGTGAAAGGTAATGTTCCTCACAATGGTTGACTTCAGGTGACTTCTGGACAGACATCCAAGATTTAATATATATTATATGATATTTCAACTACAACAAAAAAAGTCACTTTAATACTTTGAGAATTTGGAAAATATTCAAACAGATACAACAGATTCTTAAAATGCAACAATTATTGCTATAATTTTTTGTCACGGATTTATAAACGATCCCTTACATGGAAACACCATCAGTTTTGGATTGAGGGGGAGTAATTAGGCAATATAAATGTAAATGAATGTGGAAGGTGGAATAAACGAATATATGATTTGAGAGAGATAACTAACTAATCCTAACTAATTTTCAATTACATGTTTTGTAGGTTGTTAATTGCATGCATGAAGAACTTCAACTAGAAATCAGCTGGCAACTCCACAGTTATTATTGATGTGAAAAACACACTCACTGTTCAGGGACAAACAACATATAGATGGCCCTTACAAGGTCCTTACTGGGGAGGTCCAAACAAGCCAAACAAGTACCATTCATGTATTTTTTTGATGTGCCCTTTAATTAAAATTGAGGACAATTCCACTAAATAACAACACTAGCTAGATATCCTATATAACCATTATATGTACCATATAGCCAATTGTGGATCAGATAGAATATCATTTTACTTTGATTTTCAAGATGATTCAAGACATTTCATTTTATTTGGACTTTTCATTTTATTTAAAAGATTTATTTTATTTTTTTGTGAAAATATGTTATCTAATCTTCCAAATAAAAAATTCAGATAGGGACTCCCAAAAGTCAAAACTGGGGATTGTGAACTGTTATGCATGAATAAATTTTGTGTTCCGTATTTTAATACTATTTTGTATAGCCTACTGTTGATGGCTTGGCGTAGTGACTGCCCAAATGTTGTTGAGTGTCATGCCTGCGCAGTGTGCATGTGTGTAATGAACCGTTAACAAGCAGAGCCGAGTTAAACAATAGTGCGCAAGTTGACATTATTTTATTGCTGTTATGAAAGAACACAACAAAGGGCTGCTCTACAGGTTTTAGAGTTACCTAAACAATTAGCAAAAAATTTTCACCCAAAAAAATGGTGAGAGAATGTACTTCCCAAATAATTACTTCAATTTGTGACCAATGGATAATGTTTGCAAATGTTTTCTTTACATAATTTCGTGGTCAATGATAATTTGTACTGTACTTTACAATATAAATAATAATAAAAATTTTAGTTAGAGTATATATGATTGGTGAAACAACACTAAAAAAGAGATTAATAAAAAATGACTGATTTTAATCATGTTGCTTTTTGAAGCTTTTTGAAGTTTCTTAATATGCTATTACAAAATTTCAGTAATTAAATAAATAATAGATTAAATAATGTTGACCTGGTCAATTTACATTAAAAGTTAAAGTTAAAATATGCAAAATAGCTTATTTTGGACACTATGTTGGAGAGTGGCAAAGGTTTTTGGAAAATGGCAAGGGGACAGCTCACGTCTTTTTCGAAATGGAAATTTGTAGTTTCATTTGAGAAATGTGTTTTATGTTTGAGGCATGGGGAACTTCAAGATTTAAAACTGTGTGAGGACCCAACCTCAAAAAAACATACATTCACCACAACCTTTGGGCTGTTTGCAATCGATGCAGCGGTGTCAAGGGGAGCACATAAATGACTTCATGTTGACTTATCTGGAGGAGTCACCTTCCGCACTTGTTTGGATGGTTGTGGAAAATTGGCCTGAACTTGTGCCTGCTCTTAAACAGGGAAATTGTAGACTAAGCAGTGTTGACCTTAAACCGAGAGAAGGCGTGTTCATTTGGGACTGACTAGTCACCGGGATTGTATTGCAGGATCAGGCCTTCCTAGGTTTGTGAATGATATATTGTTGTTCTTCTGGACTTTTGTGACACTGCCTCAATTGAAATTGGTTTTTGTCACTGTGTCACTCACATATCAATATCCATATATTTCTGGCAAACTAGACAAAAGGTGGCTCAGTGGTTTGCGTTCCTAGGTTTGCAAGACTGTCTCCTGCCCTGTGATGGGCTACTGTTTACTCTGCATCACGACCTGTACCTGCAAATAGATAAACAGGTTTTTCTTTTTCAATAAAAATGTTATATCTTGCTTTAAAAAAAGCAAGATTTTTTTTCCATTTTCATCCCTGAGTCCTTTTTCAGTTCAAGCAGTTTCATATTAATTTTGGTAGCTATGGCACTCCCTACCTTGCCTGATCAGCCCAAACAGAGTGAATTTCAGTGGACAATTCAGTGAAAACAAATCCAACAAATTGGTTTATGCACCTTTGAAATGTTTTATTAGTGTGATTTTCCTACTGTTTCTTATGTTTAGTGGTGGAATTTCTATACATTAGTGCTATCTACTAAACAACAATTATTGTTTTCAGGAGAGTTGTGTGTCTCTATTTTATTTAAAATGATCAATTGAGTTTGCTGCAGTCCATTTAAAATATTCAGCTGGAGAAGAAAGGTAAAGAGTCCCTATAAAATGTATAGCATTCTCTAAAGTCACTTTATAAAAATTAACAGCCTCTACAATCACTGTATGAAAGATAACAGTGAATGAATAACTAGGAAAGATCATTTTTATGTCATTAAAGGGAATCTCTGAAGGATCAGGTCAAAGTGGTCATCACTAAACTCTGATCTATTCCCACTGACTTTTATTAGAATTTTTTTGCATATAAAGTATGAATTTATATAATAGACGGTTAAAACAAAATGTGTGATATCAGGGGACAAGACCTATTGTTTTAAAGCAAATTTGTGGAAAAGGTGATTTTGACTTTTTTTATCCCCAATCCTACAATTTCTCTAGTAGTGAAAAGAGCTGAACTGTGCACTTCTTATGTTTTTTGTATTACAAAATGTATTACAGACACAGAAAGGTGTGAACATTACTGTAATCTTAATGAGGAATTTCTGAAGTGTATGATTCTAGTTTTTGCTCTATGGTTTAATTCAAACAAATTTGCTCTTATCAAGCACATTTAAGTCCATTGTTAAGAAACGCAATCCAATATAGCAGGGCCAGATGAAACATATTGTCTATCATTAAAACCTTGGCTATACATTTAGCTTTAATGTCCCTTCCATCATTTTTAAGGTTTTCAGTGAACTGAAATAATACTTCACATGTGGAGCAAAATCTTTTGAAGTCTGATGCACTTGGGAAGACACTTACAAAAAAAATCACCTCACCATGACACCAGCACTGGCGAAGTAAAGACAGAGAAAACTGAAATGGTATGATACTATCAGTAACTTTGTCAGGTTAAAGCTTACACATTTAAGACCAAACGTGTTAAAATTAAATTGAAGAAAATTAATCTGTTATGTATATTAAACTATAATAGTAATTGATGGTATGTTGGTAAACAATTTGGAGTTATTATTTTAATATTGTTGTTGTCATGTGAATCAAATATTAAGGATATTAAATTAATTATTTTGAATTACACATTTTAAACATGGGGAGATTGGCTTTGCGTATTTCTCACATTTGTTTTCTGCGACCAAACCTTGACTAATGCTGATGGGAGTTAATTAATCAACTTATCTTAGTGTTGTTGGTCTGTTTGACTGCGTTAAGACATTATGCAGATTGTGTCTCTTTGAAGCTCCTGTGATTAATCCTGAGACTCCTTGTCCCATTTATAGGCTAGGGCAGTTTTAAGTTGTTCAAGATTACTTGTGCAATAAGAAAAAGCAATGTGTTTTAATCTCTGTTTGTGACAATTTGTCTCCACTTTGCTTTACCCAGGGACAGAGCTCTGGAAAAGCAGAATGGACTATTATCTCTGAGTCAAAACTGGTGAATGGGAAATTACAAGCAGAATGGAGATGGGGGAAGGGAATCAGGGGCATGTTACACCTCAAAGGAGCTGACTCAGGTCTACTTGCTCTCTGGCATGCTCAGGGACCCCAGCTTCCCTTCAGGCGCCCTGCTGTGCCTGCCTCCTCCTTCACACGGGGAGTGCAGACAAGTGCGTTGGACCTGCACGCCACTTGAGTGGGAGTCTGTGCTCTGCTCTGGGAAGCCTTGAGTGCTGAGTACAAATCAGGTCAGCCGCTACACTAAAAGAATACAACAGTACACCAATTAGATACATTAATGAATATCATGGAGACCCATATTGATGTGTGGGACAAAATAAACATCAAAGCCAGGCATTAGCCCTCCTTTCCGCCTATAAATTCTTCCCAAAACCCTGCGGAAGAGTAGAGGGGCCCCTGGTGGTTCTGACAGCGAAAAGTTGTTGTGTTGACTTCATGCCACCCTGTAAGTCCTCTCTGTCTTCCAACGTTTTTCATCATGGTGTACCAGCCCCCCTGAGAAATGCATAGCCGCAGAATGAACCCGCACCCGACTCACAGATGACAGCCTGGCTGCGGCAGCAATCTTGGATCTTCCTCCTCATCCCAGAACTGTTTGAATTCTCTGAGAAACTGAAACACTTGGAGATGATAGGGGTAAAAGATAGAGCAGTCCTTGAAAGATCAAACGGATGAACAGGCTGAATGACCTTTTATTTTGTTGACTGTTATACTCTAGAGCAGGCCACTGGCATCTAAATTTCATTGCTTCTCATTTTAAGCAAATCTTTAAAAAAAAAGTATTTTGGGGCCTTTGATCATCTTTTTCTTTAATCCACATGATGCAAGAACAAGAAGGAATACTTTGTTTCCTCAAATATAATCCTCAGTTATTTATATACACCTGTTGTAGCTGGTAAATTTATAATCCACTATGCCTCTAACATCTAGTACTAACCACTAGCTTAACTGCTGTTACGAGGATACTGCTTTGTTTATGGTAACAGCAGAATCCAGTGGAACACACTTCAAAAATAAGCAACTGCAAGCGGTGGAAGCCCAATGGGCAAAGTTTTTATGTGCAAAACTTCTGCGTTTGCATTCTTCTTACTGGAAATGAGAAGAAGAATTCAAAATTAATTTGCAACTCTCTTGAGAATATATCTTCTCTGTCTCACAGTTCCTCCGACGGGGGGATACTTGTACAACAGACAAAACTTGTCCCACAGACAAAAAAATATTTTATGTAAGCTAATTAATTTGTTAAAGAAAGTTAATATAATACAGAATGTTAAATCAAATTAATTGAGGTGTTTGAGCACTTTTATTTTGAAAGGCACTGGGGAAGGGGATGTGTTGCGTTTGTTGACTTCTGTCACTCTGTAAACCTGTGATGCTTTAGGTAATTAGTCAAAAAAAGAGGAAGCTGGCAAGCAGACAGGCCATGCTGCAGCGAGAAACCCAGCTGATGGTTCTTATAATTAATTATTTTTCTTCTTATAAATAAGGATTGTTGTGTTCTGGGTTATTTTGAGCATGTGTGCGTTTCTTCAGGATTTTGGAGCTAATGCAATGTTACCTGGTATGATGAAGGGTGTAAAGTTGGCCATCCACTGAGTGTCACAAAAAGGGATGGCAGAGGCAACTACCAACCAGTCCAGGCAATAACCTGATTAAAGAGGGAGCAGTGACAGAGAGACTGCTATTATTATTACCCGCAAAGGTGGGGTTTCCCTCAGCATTTGGTTACAGCCCTCCTGCCAATTGGTTTTTTAATGTTGTTTTGGTTGTTGTGTTTTTGTTCTCTAAGCCAGTTCGGGATGCTGTAGGCCAAGGCCCCATTCTTTTTGTAGTAGTGTTGTTTGTAGTTTTGTGTGTTGTCTGCTGTATTTTTCTGGTATCTTCCTACTCTTCCACTGAATCCCCCGGTGTTGGCATAGAGAGTGTTAGCAAGTAGTCAGGTAGAGAAAGAAATGGCCCGTCAGCTAAATGGCATGAGCTCCAGCTGCGACAGTAAGGAAACGCAGGTGGTTCTTTCACAACAGGGGTAGGCAAGGGTGCCAGAGATATTTCTGGTTTCCTTTCCATTCAAACCCTTTATCACTAAATTATTGGAGGTGACAAAGTGCTCCAGGTACTCAGGGTTTCCCCATTTATGGAGACCTTGACCTCTGTAGGTTTGTGGCGCTCCAGGAACAGGGCTGCCCACAATAACAAAAATGTTCTCATTTAAAGACTGCAGGCCTATCAGTCCCCTGTAGGAAATTCAGAGCAGACAACACTGCTAGCTTGCAGACAGCTGAAAAGTTGCCAGGAATCTCTGTTTGCTGGTAGTCTAGAACAGCCCACGCACACACATGCAATCAGTCACACACAAACACACATGCACACATGCAATCACTCAAACACAGGCAAGGTGTAGCATGCTCAGTCCAAGAGCCGCAGGAGACATTGGGGGAGGGTTTGTACAGTTTATTCAGCATATAAAACAAACTTCAACTACTTCAACAAACAACTAACTACAAAAATAAACCAAAACCTCCCTTTTCGGGGCAAACTAAACACAAACAGTTAAATAATAACCTACAGCAGTTGCCAATACATCCAGCCTGGGATTGTTGGCACCCAAGTGTGATTACCATTAGTGGAACCGAGGTCGCATTAGAGGGCGAAGTCCCCATCAGTCTTGCTATCCTTCAACCCTCTCTTCTGGCTTGTATATTGGGCTGCCGGCTGCTAAACAAGGATATTAACTTGAAGACAGGTACCCTCGTTGACACAACCCAAGTGCTGAATATTCAAAACCAGTGGCGAGCCACAGTCTAACCCAACAGGCATAAGGTACACCCAGGACATAACGCCAGTCCAACACAGAGCCAGGGAAACACAGAAACACAGACAACCACCCACACAGGGCCAATTTCACAGACACCTATCCCACCCAGAGGAAACCGACACAAACACAGGGTGAACTTGCAAACTCCACACAAACCGTGGAAGGAGGAACAAACACTAACTGTTGAGCCACTGTACGGCTAGGTCCAAGCCAATCATGTGTGAATGTGGGAGCCCCCATCATTGACTGATACTTTTCGAAAAATCTAGTTTCTCATTGGAACCTTGCTAATATTCTAACATTGAAATCTTCTTTGGAAGAGGACAGTGAATAAGTGAATATTCAGTCAGTCTGGATTCCATAATAAGATTTTTAAATTCTGAAATATTTGAGTGTTTTGAAGAACAACCCAAAAAACATGATTTTTGAGGTGAAGATGTTTTTCTTCACAATCTATTCAAACAAGAAAAAGACAAATCCTCTTATATATACTGGGTAGAGGGTGCATGACGGCATAATAGTTTTGGCTCTATTGTTCGATTACGGATGTGTCTAACTGTCTTTTTAATATGTTTTTTTAATTATTATTCAGTAGACTCCTAACACATGTTCTCAGATGCTACCAGTTGCCAGGCTGTGTTTTAAGGCATAAGGGTGCCGGAGTGCCCTGTCTATGCGAAGGCAGAAGAAACTTTTTCCTAGCCTACCTTCTGCTACCTTTCTCAGATCTGTGTCATTTTAAACATTTCCTCTATGAATTCAGATAAGGAAGTCTGACCTCCCATTAGCTGTGGAGGGAGGATGTATGATTTTCTCACCACACTGCTGTCCCAATTATAAATAACTGTAATCAATCCCTCCTCTGGCTTTGTCAAGAATGGCTCTTCCCTCTAATTGTTTTAGCTACTTAAAATAAACTTGGGCTAAATTAGTGCTTGGTGCAGAGCTGTGTGTGTGAATGTGTGTGTGCTGTGTTTGTGTGTGTTTGAATGACTGTGTGTCACTAAGCGCATGCTTGAGTGCATTGTCTGTGTGTGTGTGCCTGCTAGGGTGCATATGTGTAAGCAGTTATGTCACAAAATTGTTCAGCTGTATAAAAATTTGATTTTGATGCAGTTTCTCAGCTATTCCAGTCAGCCACATTTACACAGAATACATTTGGGTGAAAAAAATATACTCAGACTTTCCCTTCAGTGAAGAAGTAGTTCCCTGCAGGTTTCTTTTTACAAAAATGTGAGGAATACACTTTTATTAAATATCCAAAATACGCTCTGCGATTGTGGCAAATTCCAGATAAATGAAGTGGAAATCCCAAAAACAAGCATTATTGGTATTATTTATTCCTTTTTGTGATGAAACCTTGCGTTTGGGAGAACTTCCTACTTCACAACCTGGTTGTTGATAGGCAGGTGAGACACAAACACATCAACAACATGTCCACTGCCTTCCCTTATTAAATCGCTTCACTGTCTTTATCTTTTGACAGTTTTTCCATTTGGTGATAAACCTTCTGGCTTACAAAATCAGTCTTGCACCAACATAACATAAAGTTCAGCGAACGATGTGCGTGTACAGGGAACCATTCTAATTTTTTTCTGTTGTGAATTTCATTTATGCCTAAGGCTAGAATTATTCACTCCTGTGTATTTATAGCAGGGGCACGATAACATTTATAGCGTTATATCTTTTTGCTAATCAAGTTCCCTAACAGAATATAACAACATACAAGAAGAGCAAACAGTGTATTATCTGAAAGGCTTATTTTTGGTAAACTGAGAAAGAACTTCTTGGAAGTTTTTCTATTTAATGGACTTTCCATACAGATCACGAGACTGTTTGTGATCTGTAATAGTAATGGTAATGGTAATGGTATATTTACATAAAACGTAATAATTTTTTTCCTTGGCAGAGCGAATCTTCTGGGAGAGCCCTCTGTCAGTGAGAACTGTGGACACACCCATCACGGAGCTGACCACCCTTTTTGGTGCACTTCCATGTGGGGGTGAAAGGTCTCCACATTCCAGGCAGATGCGTGAGTGTCCTGGATGCAGTCCCACTGGGGCTTCACAGCACCTTTTGATTGTATTTACTCCAGCTGGTGTGCTGCCCAGTGGGGACCATGGACCTGGGCTGCAGGGTTAATTGAACGGCTTGGCGAGGGCATGGAGTGCTGCCTTACCTGTCGCATCCAGCCCTCCGGATATTTGTGTGTGGCGTGTCTTTTATTTTCTTTGTTTTTACTTTCTTTGTGGATATAATCGTTTGAGGGAGTGTGGAGTAGTTACTAAAGTGCTAATTCATTTATCTTTAATAAAAAGGTTAACAGTATAGTCATTTTTGTGAAAACCCTCCTCAGTGAACAGAGGGGGATGCTGTAAAGAGAGTGGGGAAGGACATCTGATTGCAGGTTTTAAAAATGTGTTTTGCTGGGGGTGGCAGTAATGGTGTTTCTTTGGTGTGTAATTTTAAATTAACCATAACCCTAACCCAACAAAAACTGTTGAATGGTTATTTTATTGCCTTCACCCAAGTATGCATAAGGTTCATATTTTGCTCTGGTAAATTTGCAAAAAACCTTAACTTTTCCTCTGCCTTCCGAAGTATGAAACATTTTGTTCATTACAGTATGGTAGTACCAATTTTACATCCTTGCAGAGAAGTTATTGATGGGCCAAAACCAACTGCCCTTTCAATATTACTGCAATCAAATATGATATGATTGTTTTGTTCTAGATACTTGTCAAATACATTTTTCTCTGATATATATATAATGTTGTTATGCTGTCCGTTGATACTAGCTGGTATAGAAGGAAACAAAAAACTTCTGTTACCCTACTTTATATCTTTCTTCAAGATGCTTAACATGTTATGCTGTTAAATTGATTTCACACTGCGCACACAATTCAAAACGCCCATGTCGTCCTGTAGCACAAAGTAATTGCATAAGAATTTGTTAGAGCATAGCTTCGTTCAGGTGCCTTAGCAATGCTGTGAGTGCTGAAGGGTACATCCTCACTACTCCATTGACAGTGATGAATGCACTGCAGCTCCGGAATCCCTCTCTGCCCCTGAGGTGTCATCTGGGCTTCCAGCTACATATTTTACAGTCCTGCATCCCATCTTCATTCACAACAGGTAACACAATTGATAAAGATTCTGACAAGCCTTTTAGCATTGATTGCTGCAGAAATAGCGTTTTGCGACTACGTGAAGTCCATTTCCCCTGTGAAACTATCATACATCATTTGGAAGGCAAGCATCAGTCAACGGTGGCCAACAAAATGACCATGCCTTGCCTGCCTCTATCTTTTTTCTCCCTTCTTTTTGGTATTTACTTTTTTTACTCATATTTCATCATTGAGTACCATTTCAGAAATAAATGATAATTGATAATAGGTCATTATGTGGTATGTGGTTCATGTTAGCTGTGGTAAGTTTGTAGGCGTGTCAGAGTCTGGCCCGTGAGCTTGGCCTGATGTGATAACACTGCTCAAAAAAATGAAATGCAAATCAGGGAGCAGAGACATCTCATCAGCGCCAAATGCCTGACATTTAAATGGCAGCTGCTGTGATAGGGGTCAGCATTTTGCATGACAGTGACATCACCTGACCCTCATTCTACCCCCCCCCCGAGTGCTGTCTGCCGATTCCAAGGCTCATGCCCCCCCAACCTTTTCTTCCAAAACCCTGGTGTTATAGTCCCCCCTCCCACTCATTTAATTTTCTTTTGTTTGAGAAGTAAATAAGAACTCTTCCTGTCTCTAGAGGAATTTGTCAGCTCACAAAATAAAACCTGGGTAAAAGATTTTTAAGAATCAGCTTTAAAGAAATGCAATGACGTATCTACTACCCTCAGTGTATGCTGAAAGCAATAGAAAGTGTATGGAATTCGTGATATTGTTTTTTGTTATATATAAGGGTGTCTTTCCTATCATAATAGGATGACTACAGTATGTCCCATCCTCATAAGCAACGTTGGATTGTTTTGAGCTGAACTTCTGTGCTTGGAAAACACCTTTCAAGAACGCACACACAAGTACGCTGGAAGGATCTTGCTACAGGCCGCTGATGACCAACGTTTTGTATTTTTGGCACTTGTAATGACTGTTTAATTTGCTGAATAAAGAGTTAAAACAGTTCATTGTGATGGCCTGCGGAGACTCTGAATGGACCTGCCCATTAGACCCTGATTAGGCTGTGGCCTTAGCTGACAGGAAAAGCAATTAACTGAAGCGACGTTATTATCTTTGTTTATTTGTGTAGGGATGTTGTTGGTGGAGTGGCCAGTTGGCATTGAAGAGGGTTTGGTTGTAGATATTTTCTCCTCATGTTTGACTTTGGCCTTACTGACCCTGACGCATCTCTGCAGTGACAGTAGATTGGATAATGGAAGGCATTTATAATTAGAAGCCATGTAGGCCTAGCCTTTTTCTTTTTTATGAGAGTGATTAGGCAGTGATTTCCCCTAAGCATTTTATAGCACAAACCAGAAAACAGAAGTACAGAACTTTTGATCAATAGGGACACACATTGAATTCTGAAAGAAACACAGTTTGCCTGGTAAGCTTAACCTGCACTTAAGTGCAATATCGTTCCGCTCATGTGCAGCTTTAGATATCCCATCATGCCGTTCTGAATAGGGGCATCACGACTGCAGTCTGTTGCACGATAGTTCTATGTGGCATTTCTATTAGAGTTGATGCAATAGTTTGAAAAGTTACTCAAGAGTATACCATCTGCCTTCTTTTCTGCACTCCTTTGTGCGAACATGAGAAAGAATGTTTTTTCAGTTATTTTCAGGTAGTAATAATGGATATTAATATTTAAAAAAATTTCACTTGAATATTTTCTTCAACCTCACACCAGTCTATGGGCTGTGTATTCTCTTATAAAACACAAATGTTTTTAAAAGAACATAGTCCCCTTTCCCACTTCGCTCTCTTGAGAATGTTAAACCCTTCCCAGTGACTTCTGAACAGCCCTGGGGAAGATTAACCCAATCCCTAGCATCCTGTTAGAAATGCAAGTGGAAATCGATTAATTTTCAGGACAAAACCTGTAATTCACTTTAATTTATTCAAATGTCAATACATTTTCCTCTGTAAATAACAGGAGTGTTAATGATAAGATGTCATGATTGCTTCTGTTTTCTAATCTTCGAATGTGGGATCAGTGAATGCTTCAAAGGGTTTTGGTTCAAGAGAACCCTGGTAAATTCCCTAATTATTCTGTGAAGTGACACCTAGTGTCTGATACACTCAGTTTACACAAAAATGTATGTAATTCAGAATTATAAATAAAATAAAATATGGGTGGCATGGTGGCACGGTGGTTAGCACTGCTGCCAAAGTCCCAGCGAGTCCCAGATTGGGATGCCTGTCTGTGTGGAGTTTGCAAGTTCTCCCTGTGTCTGTGTGGGTTTTCCTCTGGACCCTGGGTTTCTTCCCACTGTCCACAGACTTGTGGGTTAGGTTCATTGGCCATGCTAAATTGTCCTGTAGGTGTGTGTCTGTGTTTGTTGCCCAGCGATGGCCTGGTGTCCTGTCCTGGGTCTATCCCTGCCTTGCGCCCTATGCCTGCCGGGATTGGCTCCAGCGTCCCCCTCCAATTGTCATTCTTGTCCATAATGGGTGTGATTTGCTAAGTTGTAAGACTAGGAATAATGACATCTCCTGTTTTGCTCTTTGCTTGGATTTTGTTTAGCTCATCAAACCTGTTTCCAGGGTACTTTCTTGAAGTAGTGGCACCTTCCCACCTCCTAGTTGGGGAAATTGGGGGAAAAAAGAAAAAAATGGGGGGTCAAATTCAGAGGGAAATCCATGATCTCTCTCCCCTATGAGGAAAGGTATTTCTGAATAAAACGACACAATGTGCCAGAGGATGTTTAAGGCCAGGCATTCTTTGGGAGGGCGAGAATCAGGAACCCATTGAGGTCTGCAGTTAAGCTTGTTAGTTACACCACCTGTCATGCAATTGACAGGACAGTGACAGGAAAAATCTATCTTGGTATCCTCTCAGTCTGAGTAAAAGGCAGGATGGGAGCTGTGGTGAGGGAGAGAGCCCGGGGTGGCAGCCTCCATCTTGACCCCTGAGGGCCTTGTGAAGTTGGAGGAAGTCCTGCAGTGTTGATGGCTCAATATGCAGAAGCCTACACACACAAACACCCTTATACACGGGGGCATCAAATTGGGCGGAAAAGTGGTACCGACTACCCAGGGCCCTAATGGGGTAGGGGAGTGGGGGGGACCTCGAAAAGCTTGGAATGAAATTTGTGGGCTGTGACTTTCCGGGGAAGAGAGGGGGGGCCCAAATTTCAATCTAGTTATGGGGCCCAAAATTCTTAGCGTCGCGCTTGCTCCTACACACACAGAAACACCTCACACCACATACACACATCATCTATCACTCACTCTCACACACACACAAACACACACAAACATCCCAAAAACCTTCAGAGAATGCAGCTCATCTGAAAACTGCCACTGCAACCAGAGAGTGTCAGTAGTGCGTAAAGGAAAATGCTGGAAGACATATAGGAGTGAATGTAAATGAATGATACTGAGTTTTAAAATAGTGAAACCGAAAAGAACACAAGTTGCCTTTTATTTGAGACATTTTGCTTTTAAAAAAAAATACATTTTGATACTATTTTTCTTCCTATAGCCGGACTCCAAGCCCAGTTTTTTGGCCTTTGATTACATGCATTTGAGAGCAGTTCACTGAATCTCTGTGCGTTAGTGGGTTAGCCTGCCGCCTGAGCTACGGCGTCCTCTCGTTCAACCCAAGAAAGCTCTTCATGCCTCCCCCTCTCGCGTTTTCATCCTCCTCTGCAGATGCAGGGGGAAAGATGACAGCTTTTCAGCAACATGCCGCGCTTAGGCAGGAAAAAAAAAACACAGAAAAAAAGAAAAACTTTTGTTTTGTTAGTTTTTCGTTGGGTGTCAACAGAGTCCAACAAAAAATACAGGCTGTGTAGGTTTCCACTGCAGTCTCTGTTTGGGGGGTGGGGGGGGGGGGGAACACAAATAAACAGCTGTCTCCAAAGTGGGGTAAAAACAAATATCAAGCATGAATTAAATAATTAGATAAAAGGCTAAGCACCCCATCCCCTCCCCGAGCAGCAGTTACAGGTAGGAGGTGATGTCATATCAGTCGGAATAGCATGGAATCCATTATCTTGGGGTGATGTGGTTTGGTTTAGGGGCATCTGACGAGTGGAGATGTCTGGCATTGTGGCAACTGCCGTGGAGGCATCCAAACAGCTTACGTGGGAATAATATAATGCAACAAAACCAAGCACATTGAAGAGATTAGCCCAGCAGTGAGGTCTCCACAGGTCTTTACGTAGTCACTTTATGCAGCATGCCTCTGCACAATTACTGCCAGGCTAAAAACCCACGGAGACTAATTTATACGGCAACTTGACATATGACTTCTTCAGCTGAATGTCCAATACTTGTCTTACCTATATTTAAAAAGATTTTATTAGTCCCATTACTTAATATTTTTACTGAAAAACAAACACGCATACAACAACAATTTTATTCCAATCTTTTACACCAGGTGACTGTAAAATCCAAGCCCTGTGTACAATTAGAAGCAATATTAATCAATCCGTAATGAGTAGGGCTTGGTTGGTTTAAAAAAACACACGCTTGTGGTGGTGGTCTGAGAGAGTGGGAATGATGGCATTAAAGTTTGCTGATAAAAGGCCCTCACCAGCTGAGGCAAAGCGTTGTGCCAGCCTGCTCGACGACCTGTGAAATCAACCTATACTGACATGGTAGCACGTGCGGCTCATCTGCAGCGATGACAAACCCTGTCCTCCTACAAAGGGACCGGCTCAGTCAGTACCATCAAGATCGTTTTCAAACACATGCAAAACAGACACTCACCCTCCAGATGGCTCACAGTTGGACCTGAAACCGGCAAGAAGTAGCTTTGAAAACTGAAGTCCAGTCCACTACTGTACTCACCCCCAGGCAGTTCTTTTAGATTAGAATAGAGTCAGCCTGGGAGGCATTCCTAGGATGAAGTGCCCCTTTGCTGGAATGCATACAAAATAAATAGTTTAAATAGTTTCAAGGTAATTCAGATATCCTTGAGGTGAGGTCTCATGCTTTTTTGTTTTTTTTTAGAATAACAACAAAACAATGTCAAGGCCGTGTTAAATGTGATAGTCTTTATGATATGTAATTCTTCAAATTACGCATGCATGCGGCACAGATTTGGGTAATTAATAATTAGCATTCCTGTCCATTGTGTGACAACCCGAGAAACTTAAACGTTTCTTGTTCAGTGCACTGAACAGGACCCACTGAATGACTGGGACACATCAGCCTTTACACAGATCGGAACCCGCCAGTCTTTACACTGTCCAGGAGCCACAGAGGGATTGAGACACGTTGGTCTTTACACTGACATCAGTGAGCTCTCCATGAGCTCACTTTAGGCCAAACAGGGACAGTGCTCATGTTACATGCCGTTTCTGAGGGTTTGCTGATGTTGGTAGCTAGAGCTGTGTGCATGTGTTCTTACCTGTTAGGTAAACCCTAGCCTTAATGGGAAATTAATGGTTATGGAAAGGGACCTTTAAGAGATGTTTGTTGTATAAAAGTAGACAATAATGTATAGTTTCAGTCTTGTTTTGTATAAATACTTCTGTTGGGTTCAATATATTTTAATTAAAACATTAATTAAATGGAGATATAAGACATGTCCATTGGGGTGGACTGCAAAATGAAAAAAATAATTGGCCTTTCCAAGTATATTTGCTTTACTCACAGTCTTCTACTGCTCCCTTGTGGTTCTGTTGAGAAACTCAACAGTAGATCACAAGCTTTGGTTTGTTTTTATTTTGAATTATGCAAAGTAAACCACACCATTGAATAAGAATGTATTTGTACGTCGTTATTTAATTAAAAACAAAAACAGGTCATTCATAACAAGCACGCAGAATTTAAAATGAAGAAGACACACAGAGCTCTGGCTTGTTGGCCTGGTGACTGTAGAGTAGGCTTTCAGGACAGAAACCTTGGCAAATGGCTGCACATCAAAGAATATTAAGCTATTTATTTACACCTTGTTATTACCAAGTTGGTTTTCTAATAGTTTTTTCTTTCCAACACAGAGTGTTCAATACATCAAGATCAATATACAGAGTGTTCTGGACATCAAAGTCATCGCTTCACCGACAGTTTTGCCCTTTCAGAAGACTCTTAGAATGCAGCAGTCACTCTGTAGAATGTCACCTCAGCATAGATCACTATGTCCTATTCAGACCTGGGCAATTCAAAGCTGAAATTTTCATAAGCGAAATTAGTTTTGTCTCCCATTTATTTTATGATAATCTGAATGCTGTTTAATTTGTATCTGTTCACAATTGGAATTTAAAAGTTAGATGTAATAAATATTTTTCCCCCCGCAAAAATTGAGGTATTACTTCTTGTGTCGTCACTACAAACCCTGCTACCCTACATGGGGAGGGTGAAGAAGTACAGTGGCAAGAAAAAGTATGTGACCCTTTTGTAATTTCATGGTTTTCAGCATAAATTTGTCATAAAATGTGATCTGATCTTCATCTAAGTCAAGGGTATTGACAAATATAATGCGTCTAAAATAATAACACAAATAAATTCTGATCCCTCATGTCTTTATTGAACACACTCATTCAACATTCAAAATGGCAGTGGAAAAAATAAGTGAACCATTATAATTAATAACTGGTTGGCCCCCCTTGGCAGCAATAACCTCAACCTGAAGAATTGTCTGATATACTTGGGAATTCATCTTCCCCTCAATGATTACAAGCTGGCCAGGCCCTGATGCAGCAAAGCAGGCCCAAATCATGAGGTTTCCACCACCATACTTTACGGTTGGGATTATGTTTTCATGATGATATGCTGTGCCCTTTCTACGCCAGATGTAGTGCTGTGTGATTCGTCCGAATAGTTCAATCTTAGTTTCATCAGTCCACAAAACATTTTGCCAATACCGCTGTGGAGGGTCAATGTGCTCTTTTGCAAACATCAAGCGTGCAGCAATGTTCTTTTTAGTAAGCAGTGGCTTCCTTCGTGGTGAACTGCCGTAGATACCCTGCTTGTTCAATGTTTTACGTATTGTAGACTCATGAACAGAGATGTTAGCCAGTTCAAATGATGCCTTCAAATCTTTGGCTGTCATTCAGGGTTGTTTCTTCTCATTGATGAGTCTTCGTTGTGCTCTTGGTGTCATTTTGACTGGGTGCCCACTTCTTGGTAGAGTAGCAACAGTCC